>JAECUM010035905.1:0-33316 GCA_016617855.1 Megalonaias nervosa
CACCCGTTTTAGCAATATCTTTGATGGCGCCCGCAGAAAGATTAAGTTTGACGCCTTTATTTGATTTTTTAGCGTCATTGAAGTTTTTAAACTGACGTTCGGTCAACGATAGTTTATTTGCACCGGTCATTTGTTCTCGCTTTAGCGATATTTTTATTCCACAATTATTTTTGATGCTGATTGCAGCCTTTTAATCTGACCAGGAGTCAGACTCACACTAACGTGATGATATGACATTATAATTATTATGAACGATCTAATTACATGTTTTCTACTGGAGCATCAATAACTCTCATTCGTCCACCAACACCTTCTAGTAACATCGATTTATCGCTGAGTATAACAGCAATTGCTCTGTAATTTGCAATAACTCCTCGAATCACACGAACTCGAAAATGAATATCAACTACTGATTGTCTGGTTAAATCTAAATGTTCTAGCGAAAAGTAATAAATCGGATACAGCGTTGTAAAATCTAGCTGCGATATTTGTAAACCAGTATCAATATTTTGATCACGACCCATGAACGACATAAGACGATGATATACACGTGCTACATGATTTTTACCAAGATCTAACAAAATATCCTCGGATGGTTCTTGATGTCCATTTATCCTTAATGAAACCTCAGTAACACCGAGTAGGTCAAATATCATGTGACTATGTGTTTGACTATTTACTCGTTCATTATTTTGTAATGCAATAAATGTGTGTCTTGGTGCAGAAACACCTTGCTGAGAAGCTATTTGCCATGTGAATAAACCATTAATTGTACTTTGAATAGCATCTGTGGTCATCGTTAACCATGATAACGTTGATTTACCACCTTGACTCATGAAAGATAGCAACCTGTCTTCTTCAGATATCGATGGAGTCATCACTGGCATCCACAGGGAAAGTTTTGTAAGAATTACTTTACCAGCATCACCAGCAGGTCGCCATATTGCATCATTGTCGGTTGCTTTTCGTACTAGTACAACTGTATGTTTGGCTCCAAAAATAACCTTTCTGACATCTCTACAGAATCCAAAGATATGTGACAGTGGAATTGCACATGAAAATCTTCTATTTCCATCTTTCAACATTGCTCGACGTGATTTAAATCCTAAGTTGAAATTTGGATTAACATTAATAATCATACTCTCTACGTCTGCTGCGGCGTTTCCAGCATTATTCTGTGGTCGTCTTGATCGTTATCAGAGTGGTTAGAAGTATCTTTTACAAACATCATTGATGGACCAGCTGATCTTGAGTAATCGTCGCTGTATCTCGCAAGACCCAATATCGTCGTGGCAACGTCAACGTCTTTCTGAATTGATTCAATATTTTTTCCGTCAATCATGTATGTAGCGCTGTCAAACAACGCCATAACAAAACCAACACTAATATTGGCTGCATATTCAGTATTATCCGTTTTCTGAATTTCACCTTCGACTTCAATAAATGCTTCAGCGGGTAAGAAATATCTACTTGTATCCTGAACCTGTAGTTCGATTCTTCCACGCTGATTTGGAATTCGGGCGTCGTAAGAATAATATTGATAATCGCGCACAGACTCATCTTTGAGTATTGGTGCGTCCATGTCAAACGCGGTGTCAGATATGCGCTTAAACATCTTTAGTATTATCGTCTTCGTCTAACTCATAGACCACTTCCTGCTATCAGACTAGCGGTTATATTTTTTTCTTTTTCTGACATCGGGATATCAGCTAACTTCGCTAGTTTTTGATTAGCTGCTTGATTTATTATTTTACTTACACTTGCGGGCATCACTTCAGTGCTGGGCAATTTCACAGGTCGGGTCGGTCTGCGTATTAATCGTGATAGTCTATCTTTAATTGCTGAAAACGCTTTGCTAGCGAGATTACCAACAGCGCCTATACCTTTTTCACGAACAACATCAATAGTTTTCATTCCTAACTGCTTTGCAATCGGTATTGCTTTTGGGGCTATCCTTCTAAACAGACCCTGAACAATATCACCTAATCCATCTCCGTAGGTTGCTCTGTATACAGGTAATCGAGAGTTTATTACCCTGACCATGGTAGGTCCACGTTGAGTACCATGCACGATCATTTTATTATTAACTGTTTTTATCACTAATTACATACTTAGTCACTATAATAATCATCGGCAATTTCATTAATAAGGGATCGATACACATTAATATCCATGATGCCGCCACTAAATAATCGTTTGCAAATATCAGCTGCTTCATTAATGATTTCTGGAGAATTATTACCAGCTCGTTTTCCTCCGATGAGAATTTCTAATCGATCGACATCAGCAAAAACGTTATTAGGACAAGTAATAAGACCACTTCCTAAACCACTTCCAGTTGCGCCGGGAGCGTATTGAAATTCTTCTTCTTCTTCTTCTTCAATTGGTTTTGATGGTGCTTTTTTTACTTGGTTTCGATGGTTTTGGTGATACTGGATAATCACGAAGTGATTGCTCAAATGTTTTTTGTTTTGGTGGTGCTTGTTGTTGTTTTATTTTTTCTTGTTGTTGTTGTCGTTCTCGTTGTTGTGTTTGTTGTTTTATTTTTTCTTGTTGTTGTTGTCGTTCTCGTTGTTGTGCTTGTTGTTGTCGTTCTTGTTGTTTCATTACTTGTTGTTGTTGTTCTGGTGGTAATTGCATATAACTTATATATGTATCTATTGCATTCATATACTCAATAAATCTTGTATCATTATTTCTAGCCTGATCAACGTCATAATGTATGCGAAATATCCATCTGTACCAGTCTCCACGGCTTATAGATTTATCAGCATATTCAGATTTTAAAAACTGTTTTCGATTATCATAGCTTTTCACAGCATTGATAACTAAAATTCCTAAAGTTTCATACCCTCTAATTACAGTAATAGCATCTTCGGTAAATTTATCACTCAACGCAACTCTCCCCCTCGCTTCTTGTTCTTCTTGTTCTTCTGGTTCTTCTGCTTCTTGTATACGACCCTTTATGTCACCTATTTCACCACGAACTTGTTCAATACCTTCAAGAATTTCCGGAACTGGCATCGCAGCAGCTATTTCGGCTGGAAGTTCACGTAAATTTTTTTTTTTCTTTTTTGTTCTTCTTGCTATTTTTTCAGTTCCTTCTGCTATTTTTCCAGTTACTTCAGCGGTTTTCTCTAACACAGGTTGAATACCTTTAGTGGTCTCAGTGATAGGTTTAAATAATTTTTTTGTATCCTTTTCAAATTCAACTTGAGATTCCTGACGCGATTGTAGTTGTTGCTTAACAGAATCACGAACGGGTAGATATTTTTTAATTGCCTCTAGTCGCTCTCGAGCTAATTTAGCTGAGTGTGGTTCTCCAATACTCATTATTGATAATATCTATAATGGCTGTTTAATTTATAGCAGCAGTAGAGCTGTTGAATGACATACGTATGTGACCAGATTGTGAAAAAATCTGGTCAATTAAAGAAGTTTTCATTATTAAGGCAAAAACTTCTTTTTTCAGCCTTCGTAGGAACCCTTAATTTTCAAAAATAAGGTCTCTACAAAGTTGTAGGGTTCACCCTCTCTGCTGCTACTGATACTATATGGAAGTTGAGTCCCTCCATTTTTTTCTATCCCAGGTGGCCACTCTGTCATCTTTAAAATTCTTATATTTAAAGGAAATATTATCGTTATTTGTTTAGAAATTTAAATTTACTTTATGATTATTCGTTTACTTGGGGGTTGTTAGCCCCTTCTGTTTTGTCACTGCTATTTGACTCGTCTTTGTCGCTTGAAGTTCCCATATTACATGTCACCATTTCTGTCTCTTGTCCATTTTCCGTTCCTTTGTCAATATCCCCGTCGTTTTTCATATCCATGTCCATGTCCGTTTCTTTATCCGTGTCATTGTCTTCGTTCGTGTTGTTCTGTTTGTCCGAATTGTCACATTCAGGGTCTGCTTGATCCTTATTTTTATTGTCATCTCCTTTTTCCCCCTTTTTTTTAGGGAGTGATTTTTCTCCTTCTACTTTTTTTCCCTCTCGGCTGTCACTCTCTGAGGAGGACAGAAAGAAGTCGCATCTTTCTTTTCTGAAGTGTTCTGGCCGGTCTTGGGGTATTGGGGGTGGAAGTCAGGGGATTTACCCCACTTTCCTTCGCTTCCTTGAAGCTCCCTACGGAGATCTCCGTTTCTTCTTCCTCCTCCTCTGCTAGGGGGAAGAATTTGTTCTTTTCTAAGAGCTTTTCGTCTAGGCTGTTTTTTGGGTAGTATTGCGAAGGTGTTTTGAATGGACTAAGGAATTTATTCCACTCCACATTTGGAGTAAAATCCTCCCCATATTCTCCTTCTATTTTTGAGTCTTCTTCTTTATATGAGGTTTCATTTGGAGGTGCATTTTGTGGATTCGTTTTGTTTTCTTCTCTCACTTTCTCCACCATCAGGTTCACTGCCTAATATATTTCCTCCGACTCCTCCTCATTTAAATTTACGTTCCCTACTCCTAGGGCTGCCTTGCTTGCATAGGTCGCCCCATCGTATGTTGCTCCCGGTATAAAATTGGGGCATTCTTTCGCTGCGTGCCCTACAGTTTTACACTTCGGACATTTTCTTTCCTTTTCACAGCCGTGATACCAGTTCCTTAGGAGAAAACCTAGCACACAGAAGTGCGAAGGAATTTTCTTCGCGTCATCTCTATCCACTGTAACAATTCTGACGCCTGTTTTAACTCCCTGAAAGCCCCACACAGTCGCCATTTTGTGGCGTATTACCTTGACTTGCAGCTTCTTTTCTATTTTTTTTATGATCTCCTCTGTTTCCACTTCTAATGGGAGCCCCGACACAAAAAGGTCGATGGGCCTCCCTTGCAATTCCCTCACTATAGGGGGAGTTTTGTATACCCTTGCCTCTATGTCTCTTACTGTTATGTGGTCTTTATCAATAAGAGGCTTTTGATAGTCCTTCGGGTATACAACAAACTTGTTGTATCCCGCACTCTGTACCCCTTCAATTTGTGAAATGTCATATCCCTGTACCTTCAAGGATGTAAGTATGTCTGCCTGTCTAGGTGTATTTTCTGCCACCCTAAAGTCTAGTGTTTGGCATCCCTCTGGATGGTGTACTTTCAAAAAGGGTTTCCCACAAGTTTTGTCAACCTCTGTTCTGAAATAGATATTGAGCCTATTTCCCTGCTTCATATTTAAAGCACTATTTAAAGCACTATCTATTTGAGCTTGTGCCATTGCACACATACAGAGTGAGTCTAACTTACTTCCTACTAATGTCCAACTACAGAGTGAGTCTAACTCACAAATTTGAAATTGGTGGTTGCACACCACTAACAGTCTTGACCTAGCTAACAAGGCGTATAAGTGAAAACAAAAATAAAGATGAATAGTGTTCCGAACTGGTTGAAAAAACATTAAACCAATTTGAAAATCTATGATAATGAAAATGCAAGAAAAAGTACAAAAAGTGCAAAATACGTGCAAAAATTTAAATCTAAATCTCCGAAGGGAGATAAGCAGAAATCTGAAGAGGATTTCTGCTAAATGAGAAATGAAAATGAAAATGCAAATGAGAATAAATAAATGTCTGCAAAATACTTCTCTACTCAGGTATAGACTCCCATGGTCTATGTACATATGTTTCGACTTACACAGTGAGCTAACCAGTAACAGCAACTTTGACATCAGAAATGGGAAACGCTTTGACTTATGGTAGTTCGTCTCAAGCAATATGTTAGTATATTTGTGGACCGAGGCTACGCGTCATGTATTTGTCTCTTGAAGTCCAATGTTGGTTTACAATTTCAGCTGTTCATAAAAGTCAATCTTGTAGCAGTTTATACATTCCAATACATTTTAGGCACATAGGTGTTGTAATTAATAATGGGTATTCAATAAACACCTCCAGACTAGTTTTGTCCAGCATTGTCTAATTATTCCATCCCTATTTGGTCAATGTTTCCTTCTGTAACAACCCAGCATATCAACTGAATAATGTTAAATCTAGGCACATAATACAGTAATTTCAACTTAATATAACATGCATCGATATGTATCTCCAATAAACAAATATAAATTAACATACACCTAAAGCTCAAATGACTCTCATTTCCTCTTCTCCTTGAGTACGTTTCGCTAATGCATCTTAAAATTGAAAATCTGATAGAGATTAATGGAATTTTATAGGGAATCGAATATTGCTAGCTACCATGCAAACTTATAAATCACGAGCATGTTTAAAGTAGGAATAAAGCTATTCATTGCACTAAAGATTTGTGCTCTCTTCTATGAAAATGTTAATATTAAGAGAAAATATGCTGACTTGAAGGATAACGATACAATTGGGATGATAGTAATCCCTGAACAATCATCAAACGTGTAAAATACATTTGGTGCTCTTTGTCGCCACAGTTGCTGCGAACCTTAAGTCATGTGTTTGACAAAGGATAGCAAGGCTTCATCAGCAAAGTCCATCTAATCAAGTCATTCTAAGAATCACAGTAACTTAGCCAGAACAGATGAACGTTGTTCTACCCATCAAAGGAGAATTATATAAACGATTAAAATCTAGGTATCTGCTTTTTGTCATTAAATGCCTGATATATTTTATCTTTTGTACTGACTTTATGGCTTAACGTAGAACTAAATGAAAAAAGGTTTAAACCCAGTTGCCAAAGATCGTATTTGAATCGTTATGTATCTCCGATGGAAAAGCTTCTACTCATGTTAATGTTCCCTTATCCTAGACTACACTTTGTCCATGAATTTTAAAAGTCGTATGTTGGAGTCATGCACCATTTGTACGAATCCGGCACATACTAGGGTTTTATTGACAAAGGACGACAGGCAGAACGATGATTTAAACATGATTTCGAATAAGCATTTAGAATCAGCAATTGATTTTTTTTACCTTGAATATAATTTGCATATTCTAAACATAAATTAATGCAGAAATTAAACGTGTTGCCATGACATTTAAACGTCATGACATGTGAATATACTGTCATAAAGATTACAGTAAATCTGCTATAATTCTTAGCTTTAATAAATGTATAAGGCGTTATTTACATATGTATTTGAATTTACTGAAGTGATTATAAGTTTCACTTCACAGTCAATACGGATACGACAGATAAATTCCTGAGAAAAAGATTGAAGATTTTCTTCTCTAACTACGAAACTAAGTTCATTTGCTTTGCAGAAATTATTCGTAAACGTGGGAAAGTGATATAAGATACAGTGCTAGAAATGTTACGAATGAAAAAGGTGAAAAATGATATTTTAGCATTAAATTTCTATCTCTGTATCTTATCCAAGATGTATATATGTGCCAATAATCGAATGATGATCCCTTTAATGAAAAAAAGATACTAGATCTAAGATTATTTTAGGAAAAAAAATACCTTCCATAATGTTGCAATAAGCCATGCTGCGCATGTCATAGATTTAAAGAACTTTATGTTATGGGGCGCTACGCATGCTATTTGTGGTCATATAAAGAAGTAGTATCGTATATTTAAACCGCTCCGGTGGCCTAGTGGTTAGAGCGTCCGCCTCGGATGCGGGAGGTCGTGGGTTCGAACCCCGGCCGAGTCATACCAAAGACTTTAAAAATGGAACTAACAGCTGCCTCGCTTGGAGCTCATCATTAAGAGGTTAGTGTTAGGACTGGTCGGCCAAGTGTCAGGATAATGTGACTGGGTGGGACATCATGCCACATGTCTGCGGCATGATGCCCCAGTGCTAGACATCACTATAAACTGTCACACTGCAGACATCGTTGCGATATGACTGGAAAATTGTTAAAGCTACGTTAAAAATTTAAATCACGCACACATACACATATTTAAACGGTTCATTCAGAACATCCTCATTTTCTAGTATACAATGGAAACAGCCGAGGATGTTCCGATTGTTATAAAACTTTTACTATCTTACCAAAAAAAGTTCATTTCGGAATAAAGTAATAAGGATTAAATCATCACATGTTCCCCACTATGCAATATATATAAATACATCGTTTGATAATATTGCTTTTAATTCCATTCTACAAATATTGTATTATCGAAGATCGATGTCATTTAAAATATGTAAGTGTAGGGTTTTACTGCACCTCAGCCCAAAAGTCGCTATGTACTGCCAAGTAAAGAGTAAAGTTCGAAAAAGGTTAAGTTGAACAAAACTTAGGAAAATACCTTAAAATGCATAAAATATAAAATAGAAAGATGGTCAAATTATGAAAAATGTATCAAGGATCCAGATGCGAAATCTTTTAAAATTTCTTAACTTGGTCTCTTATTTGCAGGAAATCAAAAGGAACGTCCTAACGACACTAAATATACAGAGTGGATACAAAAGTTTTAATTGCGTAATGCAAAACCCATAAACAAAAATGGTATGTGGTTTTGAATTTATTCCCTGTAATTAACAAATACGGAATACACTTCCAAGCCATTCCGATACTAATCTACGACACTGCCATCACAAGACATTAGTAGTTGTAAACTTTACAAGGATTTATATTCCAAGTAAAGAAAATATAGTAATAACCATATCATACATATATTAAACAGATATTTCAATACTGAATACAAAAAGAAATCGTAATGTGTTACAGTTCGCCCAGTTGGTACGGAAACCTTTCTTACATGCAGTGTAAAGAATAAATAAACAGTATCTTTGAAAAATTGCCTAATGATTGAAGCGATATATAGTTGAAAAAATACGAAATATCAAACCCTTGCATATATTTGCAAAACTTTCTAGTAATTCAGTAATGTTAACAAAACCTACATCTGATCAAGAGATCATTTAAAATATGGACCTTTTGCTTAACATGGGTTGTTTTCTTTCTAACATACGTTGTTGCAATCCAAACAAAGAAGTTGGGATTCATGTACCTCAAAGATACCTCTTCCACAGAAATATTTCCAAGATAAACAAAATGAAATCATGTGTCAAACATTCGTACCATAGTATTCTTAATAATTTCGTCTTTGTCTTAGAGCCAAAAACGTACATTAGGAATATAATGGAAACAGACATTGTTGTTTATCAAGGAAATCTCATATAAAGCCACTAAATGCCAAGTCCCATTGATATAGATTAATATAAATGCCAAGTCATTTGAGCAGCTTCGATGTTTTCATATTTCCGTATGAATCTCTTTCATGCAGATTAAAATACCAGCCGAGATGTCACGTAAACATCGATGCTACAAGTTTTAAAACAGCATACTGTGTATATCCCTCTCGACACTTCAGCTATAGTATTTGCAGATGCTGTGGTTGAACAGGTACATAGCCGCTAGAGACAACGTTTTATATTAAAACTGCGGACTATAACAGGATCAAGTTTCACATAAGTTTATGGCCACACATCTGTCTTTCGCCCTTGAGGAGTGTGTAAGTGGGGAGAGATTAGATGAAGCAATTGACTACCGTCGTCAAACTTCTAAGAGAAGACTTCACAACTTATATTGATACTGCGCATTGATAACTAAAATATAGTTACATGGTTTACATGACTGCCAATACTAAAATAGTTTTCTTTCTGTTATAGTTTTAATGATTACGTATAAGGGATACAATGAGAGAGTGGTTGGACTACCTATCTTCACTATATCATTTATTCAAATTTATGCCTCATCGTTACTACTGAATATAATAGAATCACGTTTCACTCGAGTTTATGCCCACAAATCTGTCTTTCGTAATTAGGGGTATGCATTCATATGTGTGTATGTCTGTGGAGAGGGATTGGGTGGAGTAAATGATTACTGTCTTCAAACGTTTAAGAGAACACTTCACGTAATGTTGCATTTTATTATTAAGCTCCGCTAAATTTAATTCGTAAGGGTACGTAAGTTAAATTCTCAAATAATTTTCAAAGTTTTCTTTCGGTGTTTCATAATCAATTCTTATCTGTCGTATGCATGCATGCATACAAATCCTCTTCCAGTTTTCACCTGGAACTGAGAAGTAATCAATTAAACACACTAATCGTTTATGTTAATCTTTAAGTCAGGAAATAAATGTTTTCCATCTTCAACTTTCGTTTCCATTTTGGGATATCAATGAACTCCGTGATGTAGATATTTTTCCAAACAAACGCATGCAAATGTGTATCTTCCTCTTCACAATTCTATGTGGTTAAAAAGGAAACACTATGGAGATTTCTGTTTAAGCTTATTTTGGAATCGTCCACAGATGAACGTTGCACATTACATGTACATATCTTTTACATCATTTTCTTTGAAACAGTTGGCGACTGTATTAGTGTTTCTAATAAGTATCGAAGTAATATATCAATAAAGCAACCAACTAGCTAACGTTGAGATTCTAGTGTAAGGAATTCGAGAGGTTATGAAATGAACAATGACCGTCATATAGAAATTTCAGAAATTTAACGACTTATTCGAGATCGAGAGAAAAAATTATTACTGAGGACAGGAAACAGTTGAAAAACTTTAAAATATAATGTGCATTCAGATGCAGAAGCGAGATCAATGCATATTTTCTTATACAAGGCACATTGAAAAAAAGAATTATGTACCTATTGTTAGTCAATATTGTTATTGAAAATAACTCCGCATTTGAGATCTTTCAAATGTTACAGAGGACTCCCGCATTATTTAAATGGTGCAACCATGGAAATCACGAAGTGCGTACGATGTTCGATTAAGAACATTAACAGAAAACAGAAATGATCATTAAATAAACGCGTTTCAGCCGATGTTATATCTTACTTTTGGAATGTTTTTGTGCTAGTGAAGTTGGTCCCTCTGTCTGTTAATATGACCCTTGGAAAACCAACACGGCTAAACAACTCAATCAGTGCTCTAGCTACACTCATTCCCTCCATATCCTTTAGAGGAAAAGCTTCGGGATATCTCGTTTCATCATCAACCACCGTCAGAATGAATTTGTGTCCAGACTTCGTTCTAGATAACGGTCCTACAATATCCATTGCAACTTTTGAGAACGGTTCTGTTATCACCGGTGGGCAAACCATTGGTGCTTTCCCACCTGCAGCCCGTTTTGCTGTCATCTGACATTCATGACACGATGTACAATATCTTTTTACATCTGAGAACATTCCAGGCCAATAGAACGATTGAAGAATTCCCTCCTTTGTTTTCTCCAAACCCAAGTGACCTGCAAGGGGTCGTTCGTGTGCCAGTTCCATTACCACTTTTCGTAATCCTACTGGTACAACAATTTGCTCCACTCCACTCGAACCATCACCAGATTGCCATTTCCGCCGCAAAATATCATTTTCCCAGAAGAATGCCATTGGCTCCTCCTCGGCCTCTTCACGAGTAGCAAAGGACTTCTCTCGAATACTTTGCAGTGAAATATCCGCAGTCTGTAGTTTTGACAACATGTCCGCATTCATTGCTGAAAGTTTGTCTACTTCCATGTCATCACGTTGATCAGTATCTGCCGTCTCCATGCTTTTGTTGACAGCTTCATTCCTATATTCATCCTCACAATGGACAGTATTTTTCACAGTCCTCTCATCGTCGAGTCCTTTTACCATCGACCTCTTAACAACAAATGACCCCTTCTTGCTAAGTATATCCATCCATAGAGCTTCAGCGGCTAAATTTGCAACAAGCCCCACTTGCGCTGGTCCCTTATACTGCGGAGTGTCGATATTTACCACAGTCATCTGTGCGGTAAATGGCTGACCCACTGCTGTGTATAATGTAACTTTGTGCCCCTCCAGCTTGCAACTCTCATCAACGAGATCTTCTCTTATCAAGGTCATATCTGAGCCAGTGTCCTTCACAAACATGATTTCGCGCCCATTTACACATCCTGTTTCCGAAATAAGCCTTTCACCAATTGTCGGCTTAACAAAACAAGTTGCTGGGTTGCCACGACGTTTCATGTCATCTGTCGGACAATACCTTGCAATATGTCCCCACTGCTTGCATCGATAACACTGCCGATTATTATGTTTGGACTGGTCATTTGTCGATGTTAGTTTGGCTTGCTGCTATAAGTTCTGAATATGCGTCTTGTTACTGTTCACATTTATATTTTCACGAAATTTATTCTTCTGTCCTTGCTGTACATTGGTGGGGATTTAATCTTCTGCAGCCCCTACAACTGGACTAAGAGCCTTTGTTCCTCCTAATCCACTGAGCCTGATCTTGTGGCAAGGCTTTCAAGAAAAATTCGTCACGAAGACAAATAATTGGGTCACGATCATCCAAGAAACGCTTTATGTGCTGATCAATCCTGAACATCAGACCACGATAAATGGCATTGAAGCTGTTTTTTCAGTCGCGTTCTCTTGATGTTTTACTCTTTCTAACTCAATTTCCAAACGATTCATTTCTAATCGTAATTTCTCTCTTTCCATTTCCCATTTAAACTCCTTCTGTCTTAACTCCAATTCTCTTTCATTCTTCTTTGCGTTAGGTTTTCGCTTTGTTTTTTTGGGTGGTTGCATGTGTTCAAGGTGAAGTTCCTCTTCATACTCCAGAATTTCCGTATCTGTAAATTCCATCAAATTCTGTGCTGCCGCTTTTCTTCGTGGTCGTCCTGAGGCAACCATTGCTCCCTCAGCTTCGACGTCACCAGCAACCGACATCACGAAATAATATGTACGTACTGTAAGTTCTATCACTGTATTCACAGCCACTGGATTAGCTTTTCTTATCTAAGAGTTTCTGGGCTTATACGTGTACACTCGTTACAGTGATACACACTTTGCACTTAGCAATCAACAACTGTACGTTATACACACAGTACAACCAGTCACTGCTAATATCACACACAGATTCGCTGAATTCACAGCTTTCAGACTTGTCAAAAAGCGTATTGAACAATTCTAAATAATTCACACAGAAATATTGGAATTCGTACCGCTGCCACCAAAATGTTACATTCGGGTTCAAAGGACACACAAACACCAAGTAAGGGTCCTACAATTTTTATGTAAAATAAAGCTAAAACCAAAACCGGTGTTGCTTACAGTACCAAGCCCAGCTATATAACTGCCTGATCTCCCTCTGTTCTTCTTTTAGTAAGGGTTAGAGATAAGAGATTTCAATTAATTTAACGTTTGTGCCTTAGTCCAGGGCACAAATTGGTCCAGGCTCAGTTAGCCATGGGAAGATAAACAACAAGACCGAACCTGTTCACAGTCTCTGGTATCAAATATCCAGAATGTTGGAATTAATGTTCTGGCCAACTGTCAACTACTAACAGCTAGAATTTGATAGAGGCACTGAGAGTGAAATCATACTGATAACACCAAAGAAATGAAAATGAGAATACCAAAAATAATTGGGCGCAAGTTCATTGTAGTCTTCATAACTCGTTGTAATTTGACGACAATGCACTTATCCTTTTACTGACATGGATTTAAGTGTACTAATCCATTTTGTTTTTATTTTCTTGTTACCTGAGGCGATTGGGCTTGCTTTCTTACAAGGACTTACAGCCACGAAAGAACGTTTTTACAAGGAATTATAGCTACGGACGAACGTTAAGTTATATAATTTGCCTATGTGGAAGCACAGAAATGTGTAAATAACCAAACCAACATATGCTTCACGATATATATATATATTCCTCAGTTACATTAGGATCTAAACATATTGTATAGGTTGAAACTGTATCATGCATTAATATGTGACAAAAATGTAATCAACGTCATTTTCCAAACTATATTGATAAAATTTGGTTCCAGCTAGTTAACTCATTTGATAAACTTTCAAGTCATTTATTATTGGCAGCACCGGGAGATAATTTGGATAAACATCAAATCGAGTAATATCGATCGGTAGGGTCGACTGAACATAGGTTTTGTTTTCTCACTTGCTTTTCCGATTTACCGATTTAAAATTTCTTTGTTAAAGATTATGGAAGTAACAATGTTAATCACCCCAACACCATGTTGAGGCTCTGTTTTCTAAGGCAAATAAGATCAAATAATCCATTTCTTTTCATTTAAATTACGTACGTAATTTTGATGAAAATTAACTTTATTTAAGTAGTAAAGTAGCAGTTTTAACTACAAACTCCAATGGTGCCAATAATTCTATTTTATTCAGTTACTTTATTTCTTAAATCAGTGCAACTCTTTAAATACCTTTAAGTTTAAGATTGAAACGTAAATTATTAGTAGAGTTGATAAGTACATATTGTCATGTGACAAAACCTTGACTATTTAGAAAGCCATTCTGATGCTTCTAGTTTCAATTTATTCCTCGTATGTATAAAGCAACTGTGGAATCCTTCCATGACTAAATAGATATATAGGCGAAGCAATGAACGAATATGATTCTGCCTTCTAAGCATTTTAGAAACATGCATCAACTTTTTTCAACGCCATAGCATTTTACAATTATCAGTCATTCTTATATGTAAACATGCAAAAGCTATCACTGAAAAGTATTACGAGCTGAATTATCTTGGGTAATGAGTATTTTATACTTCTATATTCAAGGGTGTTTATGTCTATTCTAAATGTTTAATATATAAACAAAAGAAAGAAAAAAACATACAAAATCTGATTCTTACTGCATTGTGTGTGTGTGTGTGTGTGATTTGGATTTTTTTTTACGTAGCTTTAACAATTTTTCAGTCATATCGCTACGATATCTAGCGATGTTTAAGCTCTAGGGCATCATGCCGCAAACATGTTTGCATCATGTCCCACCCAGTCACATTATCCTGACACCATTCTAACACTAACTTCTTAATGCTGAGCGACAAACGAGGCAGCTTCTAGAACAACTAAATAAGCCTTTGGTATGACTCTGCCGGGCTTCGAACCCTCGACCTCGCTCTAACGGTCTAAATTGTTACTAAATGATACAGAATGAAAGATAGACGTGTCAAATATTCCTTCTGCGCTTTATGTTTGGTGAAAAACAGTAAGGTTGATATTGAGTGAACTTTTTACATATACTACTTGATTAATTCTCATTCGTTATCTTTTACAATTCTTAACTAAAAGCTGACAGCAGCACCTATGTGTGGTAAGTTGAATTTCAAAAAGATTATTTTCTAGTTCCAAAGACAACACTTAACGTAATGCTGAATGTATGGAATCTAGTACATTAAAAATATACTTTTTAATACGATATAAGCAATGTGTCTAATATACTATTAATTTTATGGCTTCTTCTAATGCGCAAAGAAACATCAAAGGGCATGTTTTCAAATAACAAATTTATCATAACAGATATGCGTTGGCACTGATGCTTGTTTAAAGGCTTCTTCAAGGTAAAAAACAAGATTAGTATGGCTTCCTATAATGCACAAGCAAACATCAAAGGGCATGTTTCTAATCAAATGTGTTGTAACAGATATACTCTTAGAATGATGCATGAATACATTTTAAAATGCTTCTTTAAGGTCACAAGCAATATGATTGCTTGACTTAGCTTTTTATATGTTCGGATTGGAAAGGAAATATATTTTGCTTCAATTTTATTACCTCGGTTATTTGGATGATAAATTTCTGATGTATGTCTGTAATTGATTGAAGTAGATATTTAGACATTCTTTATCTTATCTGGCGAGTTTTTTCTTCCTCTATACAAATTATGTTATAATTTTAAGTGTCATTTTCTACTAATTTTTGTTTTGTGAGAACATTGTTGATTTGTTAATTTACATACCAAACATTTCGTTTACTTCCAATATATCCACTTTGATTTCAAATATTGTAAAAATAATATTCAACATATTCTTGGTTTGTAGAGCTTTCCCATTGAGGGGTAAGGTTAACTGCGAAGTACTCGTATAAAGAATAGAAGCCTTGGAAAGTGTAATGAAACTAAAACATCTATGGTGACTTTAATTACTGTCCAATTATACTATAAGATTATATATAAATTAGAATATAAATTATAATATAAAACAAGGAGAATGGGTTTAAAAACAACAGCAATAGATTTATGCGAACATAAAGGTTGTGCTTTCAATGCTTTATCTCTAATCGAAAAGGCGGTATTCTGAAAAGTAAACCATAGGAAAACAGCATGAAGCAAACTGTGTTCCGTGTTATGATCTCCAAAACTTACTGACTCAGACTCACAATAGAGTCAGATGTATGTGTGCATCAAATTCGAAATCTAAGAATTTGAGTGACTGAATTGCCAACATTTCTACGTGGCTACACAAAATTTGACATGGTAAAATTAATCGAATCTAGATAAAATGTTTGCAGAATTCGTATACCGTCTACAGTGTTATTTAAGATAAGATATGCCGAAAGCAGCGAAATATTCTTTAAATAGTAAAAAAACATACACGTAAATGTTGAGTTACATTACACCATATGAGTGTAACTCAGTCACAATGCAGAGGAATAAGAATTTGGCTACTAAGTGCGCGCGACTGATTTGATCACCTGACAATTGAATTTCTCATAATAATCTTAAACACATTTTACACCATTCAACACATATTATATGTATCGATGTATTACATATTACATGTTGCATGTATTACATGTCACGTGATATCGAGATGAAATCTACAAGGTTCAACGAAAGTGTCCTCGTTATTTAAAACAGTTCAATATGAGAATATACTCCAGTCATGAATTAACCGTTCAAATGTATACGAATAAAACAGCTTAAAGGCAAGGTTTGAATGTAACAAAGACATAATCTATTTCCACCATCAATAACATAATAACGAGATGCTAGGGCGTAAAATAAACAGGGACGAGTACCACCATAAAATCTTGCAGTTTACATCTTTCTGTAGGTCGTTCATATAAAAAAAAAAGTTTCGCTCCACTCCTTTCAATTACTTATTAAAAACCCATGAAGCTCTATGCATCCATACAAACATCCATAGAATATCCTTTGCCTGTCCAGTGTTAGGTTGCTATTCTACACCGATGATTTGCACACAACCTGCTTTATTTTCCTTTGTTTAGTTCTTTATTCCTAAAGCGAAATTGGAATAGGTTTCCATTTTGACATCGAGTATTGTGTTTGCCAATTTCAGATACCTGCTGTGTAATCTAAGAAGATCTTAATGTGTTCTGTTAGTCATTATTTAGGCACGAGTGACTATGCAAAGACGTCATCATGATATTAGGTATTAGCGACGAATGATATTACCTGTTAACACGCATCGATATAATGGCTTAAAATGAATAAAAAGTGTTGACCTATCTGTACCTTATGACTAATAGACTCGTGCCCTCCTAATAATTATCCACGATAAGACGGTCGAAATAATGTCATAAGCTCGGTGTTTTACTATTAACGTAGATACTGTACAATTCTTTTATTCATCGCCACCTAAAATGTTCTCTTAAAACTTGTTAGAATACTGATATAGGTGCGTGACACAAACATACCATTGCAAATATTAAGATGAGATAACACACATTCAGAACAACCAGAACTTAGGGAAAACAACTGAGAAAGCGAAAAGAGAATAAACAAGAGGCTCTAACGGTAAAAATTTAAAACACTGTTAACTCTTACACGGAGAAACTGTTAAGCATTACTTAAAACTACAAATTAAATCATCAAAGCTTACGACACATAAGGACATTCATGATGACAAACTGGAAAAGTACATTTAGTTCCACGATTTAAAAATAAGATAACTAAATCAGCTGTGTTGAAAACATGACTGTAAACTTATTCACGTTGTTGTTGAAGATATAGTGGTAAAAGAAAAGGAGGTTTCCAGCCCAAAGACCCTATCCCACCTCCAAACAAATACAAATTACCACCCCAAGACCCACTCACCCCGGCTAGAATTTTGTTTTCTCAAAATGATGACGAGGTTTCTGGCCCAAGCTTATTTTCATTAACTATTGTATTATTGTTACATAAAATTGGTTTTATATAATTGAATAGGGAGTTGTTTTTTTAAACTCAAATTCCTACCCCGGGGACCCACTCACCCCAGCCAACAATTTTTTTTTCTCAAAATGATGACAATGTTTCTGGCCCGAGTTTATTGTTATTGTTACATAAGATTGATTAGGGAGGATTAATGTTATTGTTTGAGATTATATAATTTCTATAGTTTAGACAAAATTTCATACCCTATCATCACCATAATTATTTTCATATTTGTTAACTCTCATTGGTAGAATATCTGTTAACATACTGTCAATAATACGAAACTTGCGTATTAAATCGTCCATATCATATTTTATACCTCGCAAGTAAGACCGTATCTGCTCAAGCAATTTTTATAAGTGATACTCGCTGTTTTACAGGCATTTCTTTTAGTCTCAAGTCGAGGCTCAATTTTTTTACACGCTGTTGCAAGAGAAATACCAACACCAGATATTATTAACAAAAACGGATTTAATGATGCTCCACTTGAAATTATACCAGAGCCAGTCATTAGCAGTGGTAAATATGATATTACTCGAAGTACTCTACTATAATACTTGTAACATTGTTTTACGCACAAACGTTTTTTATGGTAATATCTGTAATATTGCATTAGTGCATGAACATCTTGTTTTGGAATTTCCTTTAAAATATTATTGAAATCGAATATCTGTTTTTTCATTATACAATATTCGTTTACAATTTTTATACAATATTAAAAACTCTAGTACCAACAATCAAATCAAGAAACTCACGAAACTTATTATTGTTAGGATCAGCTATAAAATCTTTGTACTTGTCATAAACATCTGACGAAGTATCCTTATATCGTTCATCTTTTAGTACCTCAATTTTCTTTAACCATCTATAAGAATCAAATATGTTTTCTACTTCACGTTCATACTGTTTCATGCTGTTTCATTCAGCAAATTACCGCATTATCTTTCTGTTTCATAAATAAACCCTAATACCAAGCTTATTTGATCCAACGTAAAATTCTTGAGAACAATATTATTGTCTAATAATTGCGTATGCGACTATAAAATTTATTAGCATTGATTTTCTAAGTCTGTATCGTACAATTGTGAGAAGACCAATAACATAAGCTACTTTTAACATTAATGTTTCGTATGGTTTCGTGAGTATTTTCTCAATTTCATTGTAATAATTTCATAATGACAACTGTCTAGAGCGCTGGAGCGATGGAAGTGAAACATCGTCTTCTTCACTTATATCATAATAAGAATCAATCTTTTCTTTCAACTTTGTTTGTTTAACTTCCTCAAAAAACTTTTCTCGCTCAATATCACTAAAGTTATCGATTTCCTCGTTAATATTTTTGATTAGAGCTTTATTGACAATAATCGGATCGAATTCTGGTTTATTACGTATCATTGGTAAAATTGCGTTCGAGTACACATTAATAATTAACTCCGTATCCACTGTACTAGCAATTTTAACTATAATTATGGTAGTACATACTGAGATACTTAAAAAATTTAGTTTTGAAAAACTATCGCGTAAAATTTTGTTTCTTTTTAATTTTAAAATTTTAGATGCCGCTAGTTTGTTGAGACGATCATGATTATCGTTTATTTTTTTTTTCTTCCTCCACTTTTCCACCATATGCTCGTGCTTTAATTAAGTTCGATTTTATTATCAAATCTATATTTTTTAAACCAATCTCGAGCAATATTTTTTTAATATAATTTCAACTTGTTTTTGTTCTTCTACACAATCATCAGGATGACAGTAACTTCTTATAATATCAAAGTTTTCTATTGCTTTTATTAGTTGTGGTCCTCGCGTATACATAACAAGAATAAAATTTTTTCATCTGACAACGGAGAGGTTATCATTGGAATTAAAAAAATTTCTTGGCATTTATTACACGTGCTGATAGTGATTTGTTTGCAACATCTTTTTTAGGGTTAAAAATATTATCATAAAATTCTCTCGCAACGGTTATAATTGATGGTTCTGACATTATTTTATAGCATTAGATTAAATTTAATCATCGAGTGTGTATATTTGAAATGCCTGAAAAAGGCCTTTCGGCGACGAAAACATAAACTATAAAATATAAGTACTTGTTGACGGTCTTTTCTGTCGGAATTGTAAAATATTGTGTTGTTGAGATATACGTATTTCCTGTACTATACAATATTGTCCAGTTGATATCATCATTTGATCCTTGCAATTGCCAATTATAAATTCGACCAACACTAGAGTTTAATCGACCTCGCAAATGAAATTGCCAAATAGCGACTGCAATAGGACATTTAATTTTGATCCAAAAGTTTTCAACTTCTCCGTTAGTCATCCATTCCTGTCTATCAGAGAAAGCATAATAAGGATAATTTTCAGGATAATATGATGATGCGCTTACCTCAAACCCAACTCGGTTGTCAGTTGCCTTAAAAAGTGTTGGAATATACCCAACATTGTTTTTGGTTTGTTTTATACCACTGGATAGACTGTCAATATACGCTTTATTTGTCAGATCATTAGGGTTAACTGGAACATATGTCGTCGTTATTTTATTGTTTCTCATGTTTATGTTGCCTGACATTGATCCACCAGATCGTTTAAAATACGGGGTGAGTTCTTCTTTTAACTGAGCGTAACTAATAGCATCAGTCACATCAGCTGGAGGCGAGGTTATCGGTAATTGTTATTTTTTACTTATTGCTAATTACAAGGTCGCCTGTCATTGTGTCGCCGGTCTTATTAATCTTGTTATCGTCAACAGATTTTAGTTGCGCATAACTTACAGCTTGTGTACTATCAACATTTGCTGGTGGATATACGGTTTCCAACCCAATAATTTTTTACTCGACATATCAAGCTTATATTTCAACTGTAATTAACTTACCGCTTGGGTTTGATTTAAGTTTGCTGGCGGGTATGCGGTTTCCAAATTTATTATTTTTTTCCTGACATATCTAAGTTACAGCTTAAAATTCCTCCTGTCGATGATAGTTTGTTATTGACGATCGTTTTTAGTTGTGCATAACTAACAGCTTGTATTGGTGGATAACTTGTATAACTCGTTGATTTGCCATAAATAAATTACCTGTCATTGTATCGCTGTTTAAAATAATGATGATGTATCAGTTATTATTGGTTCGTCAGCGGAAACAGATCCTGTAAGTGTTGTTCCAAACTTTGTGTAATAACTCAGATTATGTAAATTATATAACATAAAATTGTATAACACTAATGGCGAAGTCAACGATATTAAATTTTGACACCGAACGATTAATCAAACATAAACATAATAACGAACTTCCAGATTGTCATTATCTTATTGTTGGTCGTACAGGCTCTGGTAAAACAAATTTTGTTATTAAATCTTTTCCTCAACGATAACTTTAACTACGATAAGGTTTATATTTACACAATTAACCCACAACAGAATAAATACGAATTATTAACTAGTACAATGATAAACTTCGTGATGAGCTTGATGCTGGCGATGATATATTTACGATCAAACAACCAGATGAATTAATTCCAGTTGACGAACTTGATTCTTCCGAGCATAAAATAATTGTTTTTGACGATATTCCGCTAAACAACGAGGAGATGAATAAGATTAAGTCGTATTTTTCATTATCGCATAACAAAAAATGTAATTCAATTTATCTCGCGTTGACAGATTTATTAGGCGAAACACGGAATGTTTTATACTGTTTCCTGGACTAGATAATATTGATGTGAGAAATATTGCAAACGAGCAATGCGGTGATGTAACAAAAGATAAATTTATTGAACTATATCATCAAGCAACCGAAGACAAATACAATTTCTTTTTATTTGATAATATAGCGCGTGATCCAGCTAAAATGTTTCTTTGTTATATCGACACATTTCTATAGACGAATTTTGTAGAGTGTAAATAAATAAACAATGGACAAACATCAACAAAAAATTGAATTGCTAGAAAAAATTATTTGAACTCGAGCTGCTTGTAAAAAAAATGCGGAAGAAGCTCGTCGAAGACAAGCTCAAGCAGAAGAAGAATCTACTAAACTTTTTAAGCCGGTTACCGAAACAGTACTTGGCAAAGAACCAGAAATATCTGCGTTATCTCCAGAAGAACTAAAACATTTACAAGAAAAAGGTCTGTTAGGTTTGCTTGAAGAAAAGATCAAAAGAAGAGACTAAAAAATTTGTAGAGGAACTTGTGAGTACCATTGCTGATCCTGTTGCACGACAAACCGAATTTAACAGACCAATAAACAAACCTAGCAGCAGGAAGGGTGAGCAGACCACTATTATAATTAAGACAAATTTTAGTGATAATTGAGGCAAGTGGTCTGTTCGACTGCCATACCGCGAAATCATTTGTCTTAATCATCAGGCAAACATATTCATTACCAAATGTCTGTCCACCCCCCCCCCTTTGCTGCGGTGGACCCTATAACTTGGTTTTCGAGCAAATTTTGCATTATGATTAAGACAAATGTGTAAGGTTCGACTGCCATATCGTGCATATCCCCCCCCCTTCTTGTCTGCTGTTATCTTACACACACATGTGGTCATTCACCCTTCCTGCTGCTTACATGTACTGAGATAGGTATGCGTACCGATTTTTCAAGGACATGTGTGGTAGTTCAAACAATAGCTGTGTTTATCGCCGCGGATATCTCCCCGGAGATAGGTATTTGTGTGCAGTTTATTTCCGTGTTTTAATTTTAAATATAATACATTTTAATCGGTTCATATATATAATGGCAAAATATCTTAATAAAATTATAAATATTTATTTATTTGTAAAATCAGATATCAAATGCTATTGCACAATAATCACATATAATAATTTCTAAAACGTATATCCGTAGTCGAGTTCGTTAGCTCAATGTTAAAGTTGCTGGAAACTTTAATACTGATGTTTGCGGTTCGACCCCAGATCTCGCCGAGATGGGTTCGGGTCCCCGGGTCGCCCATATCTTTTAATAAGTAGGGGGGGAGGCATCCCCTGAGATTTCGATAAACCACCACGTATCTCGTGGTCGGATTCTATTTTGGAATTCTACCCCGGGGTTTCGTGGGGTTTTATCGAAATCGCAATGCCTAGACAGCCTTCTGAATTGCTAATATTTCGCTTTCGTCGATTAGAAATTCGCCGGGAGGTGTGTCTATGCAAATTTACCCCCTAAAATAATCAGTAGCATGCCTTGAGCTCTCTGCCCCATGGAAGAACCCCCAAATAAACATCCAGAAAGGGTGTTAGCCAAAAGAAACAGAACATGGGCGTGCCGCATAATACGTCATAAGAGAGACGATAATGTAAGGACCCCATGAAAGTCACACAGGCTATCGAGGGGCTCCATTGAAGGGTAACCGCTAGGATCTACTGATTATTTTTGATAAATTAAAATACAGACAAACATGCATACATACAGACATACATAGAAAGGGGAAATAATTCTCTAGCAGAGGAGGAGCAGAGTTATCGCGCTTTATTAAGTATTTTTGGTGATTTCAAATTCAATTAAATATCTATTATAAATATTATTTAATAATGAATATTGGAGAACCACACTCAGCTAGATTAGCACGAGAAAGACTAGAAGCAATTCAAAAATATTTACCTGTTCGTGATGCTGTTAAACAACAATTACAACAACGACAAGAATCTCAAGTTGAATTTGAAGAGGATACAAAACAATTATTTAAACCTATTACAGAGACAACTAAACCTCTTCTTCCTGCGTTAGAAAAAACCGCTGAAGCAACTGGAAAAATATCAGAGCGAACTAAGAAAACAAAAAGAATTTTACGGGAACTTCCAGCTGAAATAACTGCTGCGATGTCAGTCCCGGAAATACCTGAAGATGATGAAGATCAGCCTGGAGGTGCTGAAGCACCACCCCCCAAACAAAAGAGTCATTTAATAAGTAATGCTGAACTGATAAATAAATTTGATGAAAAAGTAATTAATTTAATTGATAACTTTTCCCATCTAGATCAACTAGTTAATTTTGCTTTGAATAATTTTAATCGAAGAGATAAATTAATGAAACCTGAATACGCTAAAGATATTAAAAACAGTAAACAATGGCAAAAATATTTATATCGCATATTTATGAATGTTGAACGAATTAAAGAGAATAGTACATCATATCAGGAATATGTTATGAGAATTAATAATTCAATTCAATTAAAAAAAGAGATGACAAAACAACAACAAAAAGCACCAAAACCAAAAACACTATCGGAACCAACTGAAGAGGAAGAGGAAAAGGAAGAGGAAGAGGAAGAATTTTATGATAATCCTGGAGCAACTGGAAGTGGTTTAGGAAGTGGTCTTATTACTTGCCCCAATAACGTTCTTGCTGATGTTGATCGACTAGAAATCCTCATTGGAGGAAAACGAGCTGGTAATAATTCCCCAGAAATAATTAATGAAGCAGCCGATATCTGTAGACGATTATTTACAGGCGGTATCATGGACGTTGATGTTTATCAGTCTCTTATTAACGAAATTGTCGATGACTACTACAGTGACTGAGTACGTAATTAAATACAATTACTATAATAAAATGATAGTACATGGTACTCAACGTGGACCAACTATGGTCAGGGTGATAAATTCTCGATTACCAGTATATAAAACAACCTACGGAAATGGACTAGGTGATGTTGTTCAGGGTCTATTTAGAAGGATAGCCCCAAAAGCAATACCGATCGCAAAGCAACTGGGAATGAAAGCTATTGATGTTGTTCGTGAAAAAGGTATTGGTGCTGTTGGTAATGTTGCTGGTAAAGCATTTTCAGCGATTAAAGATAGGTTAGCACGATTAATACGACGAAAACCTCAATCAGTAAAATTACCTAGTACTGAAGTAATGCCTGCAAATGTCAGTAAAATAATAAATCAAGTTGCTAATCAAAAACTAGCAGAGTTGGCTGATGTGCCTTTATCAGAAAAAGAAAAAAATATAACCGCTAGTCTCATAGCAGGAAATGGTCTCACTTCCCGAAGTGGTCTTCGTTTTAGATGATAATAAATATAATAAAGATGTTCAAACGTATATCTGATCCCGCATTTGACATGGACGCACCAGTACTTAAAGATGAGTCTGTGCGTGATTATCAATATTATTCTTATGACGCTAGAATTCCAGATCAGCGTGGACGAATTGAACTACAAGTTCAGGATACAAGTAGGTATTTCCTACCCGCTGAGGCGTTTATTGAAGTAGAAGGTAAAATTTTTAAAACGGATAATACTGAATACGATAATAATGTTGCTTTTGGTTTTGTTAATAATGGTATTATGGCGTTATTTGACAGCGCCACTTATATGATTGATGGTAAAAATATTGAATCAATTCAGAAGGACGTTGATGTTGCTACAACAATATTGGGTCTAGCACGATATAGCGACGATTATTCAAGATCAGCTGGTCCATCAATGATGTTTTCAAAGGACACTTCTGATCACCCGGATCATAAAAATGTAACTACAGGTAATGTAAGAAATGCTGCAGGAACCGCAGAAACTCCCGCAGTAATATCAATGAACGCAAATTTTAACTTAGGATTTGCATCACGTAAAATAATGTTGAAAGATAGAATGTTTTCATGTGCAATTCCACTTTCACATATATTTGGATTTTGCAGAAATGTCAGAAAAGTTATTTTCGGAGCTAAACATACTGTTGTACTTGTACGAAAGGCTACAGACGATGATGCAATATGGCATCCCGCTGGTGTTGATCCTGCTGCAACTGAGGCACTTCATGGTAAAGTAGTATTAACCAAACTTTCATTATGGATGCCAGTGATGACTCAACAATATCTGAAGAAGAACGTCTACTTGCTTTTATGAATCAAGGTGGTAAATCAGCGTTGTCATGGTTAACAATGACCACAGATGCTGTTCAGAGTGCAATTAATGGTTTATTTACATGGCAAATATCTTCTCAACAGGGAATAGCAGCACCACGACATATATTTATTGCGCTTCAGGATAATACACGTGTAGGTAATCAAACAAAAAGTTTAATGATATTTGATAAACTTGGTGTTTCTGAAGTTTCTTTAAGAATAAATGGACATCAAGAACCATCTGAGGATATTTTACTGAATTTCGATCAAAATCATGTAGCACGTGTATATCATCGTCTAATGACGTTCATGGGCCGTGATCAAAATATTGATACTGGTTTACAAATATCACAATTGGATTTTACAACCTTATATCCGATTTATTACTTTTCGCTCGAACATTTAGATTTAACCAGACAGTCAGTAGTTGATATACATTTTCGAGCTCGTGTTAACAGAAATATTATAGATATTCCTAATTACAGGGCAATTGCTGTCATACTCAGCGATAAATCAATATTACTTGAAGGTGCTGGTGGACGAATGAGAGTCGTTGATGCTCCAGTAGAAAACATGTAATTAGATCGTTTATAAATATTATAATGTCGTATAATAATGTTAGTGTTAGTCTGACTTCTGGTCAGATTAAAAAGATACAATCAGCATCAAAAAATAACTGTGGATTAAAAATATTGCTAAAGAAAGATCAGATGAGCGGCTCAAATAAATTATCTCTTACAGAACGTCAGCTCGGGCATTTCAATGAAGCAAAAAAATCAAATAAAGGTATAAAACTTAATCTTTCTGCGGGTGCCATTAAAGATATCATTAAGACGGGTGGTATATTTCCACTTCTTGCTGCTATACCAGCATTAATAGCCGCTGCAGCTCCAGCTGTTGCAAAAGCAGCTGCATTAGGTGCTGTTGGAACTGCTGCTGGAATGGCATTAAAGAAAGCAACCGGACAGGGAATAAAACGAACACCAAAAAAAAAGGGAAGGGGTCTAAGATTACCAGGGACCCCACACTGGTACGGAAAAGGCCTAAGATTACCAGGGACAATTTACTGATATCTCCTATGTCCAATTTTGATTTACTAGATGCTGCTAAAAAATTAAAAATAAAAAATTTTAGAGGAGTTTTTATGCGCGATCAATTACCGAAACAACCAAATAACATTGAAACAGGTATTATTAATCTCGATGAAAATTCTGGTCCAGGCACACATTGGGTCGCTTATGCAATTGATCCACGTGGAATTATTTATTTTGATTCATATGGACTAGCTCCACCAAAAGAATTCTTAAAGTATATTAGCGGCTATCAAAGTATTCCAATATGGCATTCAACGTTACCAACAAAACATTAACTGATCCACCAATATGTGGTCGAGAAGTACTTAACGTACTTGATGCTATATCAAAATCAACAAAACCACCCCACAAAGTTGTACATGAATATACTACGACGTCATATTTAAACAGACATTAGTAAATATAATGGTGGATATTTATGGAAGATCTTCCCGTAGAGGTCATCAACAGGCTGATTTATCTAAGTATGCAACTCTTGATCAACTCAGAAATGAAATTGATGATTTATTAAATCTCGCAAGTGTGGATCAAAATGAAGTAGTTGTTTTTCAGGATAATCAAGGACGATTAAAAACGAGTAATATACAACTATCAGATGTTCTTATAAGAATTCCAACTGCAGTCACTGATAATATAGTTATTTTTGCCGATCAAGGTAAAATACAAGATTCTGGTACATCACTCAGTAATTATATTAAGAAATCCGGCGATGTATTTACCGGAGATATTAATATGAATCAGAATAAAATTACAGATCTTGGAAATCCAACCGCAGATGCAGACGCCGCAACAAAGAAATATGTCGACGATCAAGAATCTAAGTACGTATTGACCAACGGCGGTATAATGCGTGCATTTCTCGACATGAATAATAATGGCATTAATAATCTTAGAACACCAGAATATAATTTTGATGCTGCGACGAAGAAATACGTTGATGATAAGGAAATTCCGATCGGGAATGAAATAACCACATTAAAAACTAATTATGATAATCTTGCAGAAACTCTTACTAAACATATAGAACTGTTCTTAAATTTTCGTAGAAATGTAAACAAACCCATTAAAGATTTTTTTGGTGATTCACCAACCGTTGACATAAAACTAGCCGACATTAACACGAAACTCAATGATATTGCCAGTGGAATACCTAATATTGTTCAAAAAACTAATCTGATTAAAATTCCACACGGACAAATTAAAAATATCGTATACACAGTAGCATCAGGACAATCAACATGGACACCACAAAATAATACTATCAAATATACCGCAGAAGTTACTGGTATTTACAGGCTGTCCGTATTTAGTGATGAAAGATTTGCTATAATTAACAGATATATATTGCGTCATTCAACTGATTCTCTCTCTGGAGTTGTATCTATATTGTTAAGAAAAGATGTTGAAGAAATATTTATACTGAGAATATATGATCAAACAATAACCTCAGAGCCTTATTGGTGGCATATGGAATTTGTGGCTGAAACACCGCAATTAATCACTTAATATAATAATAATGGATCAACCTCAGTCTCGCATTGACGTTCAACGTTACAGATGCAATCAAGTATGTGAGCGTCTCACTAAACTAAATAATTTTATCGACTATTATAACACGAAAATAAAAAAATACAAAAGACGTATAGTTGTCATCGATGTAGTTGTTTACTCGGTTTCTGCTGTTATTACTGGAACAGGATTATTATTATCAACATTGACGATGACAGCACCTACTATTATAACCATTATCGTTTCAGCATCAACGACTATTGCTGGAGTTCTCGGTATTATAACCAAAAAGATACATACTTGTACAAATGTTAAATTGCACGATTATATGATTAAATTACACACAGTGGCAGAGGCATGTTCTAAATTATCTTTATATATTTCTTCGTGTGTCAGTGATGGTGAAATATCTGATACTGAATTCGCGATGATGATGAAAACTTATGATGATGCTTTTAAAGTGATCGCAAATGATTTTAATGAATTAAATAACAACAATAATAATAATGACAGACAGGGAGTTACTTCAGCAGATCGTCACTAATACAACTCCGTCAAAAACTACTATGATATCATTAAGTTCGACTAATCCTGAGTTTAGTGTCAATTTTCCAACCGCAATTCCTGCAAAAGAAATAGCATTAGCACAATTGCGAGTTTATTATAGCTGGCCCAACATTAGATCAAAACCATTTGGTGGACTACAGCCAAATAATTCATTAATATTCGCTAATAAGAATAAGCCTGATGGAACTCCTGATTGGCAAATAGTTTCTATTCCAACGGGCAGTTATCAAATAGAACAGATTAATGATGAGTTTCAGCGCAGAATTAAATCTATTACAGGAAAAGAATCAAAAATAGCAATTACTGTCTACGAACCAACACTATCTGCGGTTATTGAAATAAATTCCCCTGATTACTCCGTAGATATTTATCAAAGTTCGATTAGATCAGTATTAGGTTGGCCTGAAGATCCACCGGTTTATCAAAGACCACCAGAACCACAGAGATCTGATTTTGTCATAGATGTTAAAAAATTTATAAAACCTCCAGAATATCGAACAGAAAAAAATGCTTACCCATGGCGACGATATTTTGGTGATGGAGTTATACATTATATAGATAAAACAGAAACCCATTTTACAAAAATAGTTGATGGTAAAAAAGGTAAAATAATAGTACTTGATGTTGATGAAATAAATTCATATGCTAGTACAATTAAGTCTGAACATGGACGTATACTTAATTATCTAAGAAATTTATTTTCCAGCATTAGCAATTCCTACAACGATGACTTAAAAAATCAAATAATTGAAGTAATACAACATTTGAATCAAGTTGCTTCAGACCTAGATTTCATGAATGATATTATTGTTAACAGAGAAAAAAAATTAGTGAACATAACAGCAGATAGACGGTATAAAGAGTTATATATAGTTGATGAAGACGGTCCACCTCGAGGTGTTAGACTAAATCTTCTGTTCACAATAATATTTCTAAAACATTTCGGAATTACGCGAGAACAACTATCAACATTTATAATTCCTGGATTTAATTCTAAAGAGCTAAAGAAATCAGTTAATGATCTTATTGATGAACAATTTAAAAGAATATGTGATTCATGGAAAAAATTAATACCTACACCAACTATTCTTAAATATAATAATGATCCACACGGTGGAGGTCGCCATATCTCACCTGGTATTGTAAATATAACAACAACAATTGCAGTCAATCTGGTATGTGACGTAATTGGTGATAGTTATCAAGTAGATCTTTCAAAATCTAATCACCGCAGTGGCACTGCGGAACAGGGGTATATACTATATTCATTTAGCCCTAAAGACCCCCCCGGTTGGTTAATTGTGTCTGAACCAATTAACCCCGTGTACCTGCGAGTTCATAATCCATTTCTGACAAGAATAAATTTCAAACTCACTGACCAGGCAGGAAACATTTTGGATCTAAGACAAGAGTCTCTTAATATTAATTTGTATATACGCTCTTAGAACGTCTGATTAAATATTTCCTAATATAATAAGGGAAAAAATAATCTGATTCATGAAATAGTTACAGATTTCTTTATCTGATGGGTTATGGGACTACATTTTTTTAAATAATTATTCAGAGACTGATATTTTTTATTTTAAAGAAATAATTATTATATAATGAACCAAGAAAATATAAATGATATTATTTCTGCTATTAAAAAATTAAAACATAACAGAATAAATCTATCTGATAATCTCGATCCTGAAAAAATATTATGCGATTATGAAATATTAAAACAAAGAAAAACTGACAATAAATATACATTACCATCTAATTATAAATTTGTAAAATCAATTTATCAGTCTATGTTAGAATCCTTGGCGATGGTAAATGAAAAACAGGTAAAGCTATTTGCGCCTCTTGCACGTTCGATCGAAAATGTCAGATCCGAACTGTCTCGTGAATACGAGAAAAAGAAGATCGTGGATAATCGTATAATGCAATTAAGAAAAATTATGTTATTTGATTCTGTCAAAAGTGAGAGTGACACTGAGGGCAGCGACTGTGAAGGTAAAATATAGAGTCAAAAACTATATACAATTTATCTATTAGGAAGACAGAGTTAGATATATTCAAATATTATCGGCTGATCATATTTGAATGAATATGCTGATCTAGTAATATTATTTGCGACATCATATACTGATCGTGAATTTATGCCAAAATGTTTTGCAGCCGCATTCATTGAAGGAAACGTTATTTCCTGTCCTGTCTGTATATTTATGGATTTAATAGCTCTCTTTCCGAATAATTTACATTTTCCAGTATTTCCACGTATATTATTCTGACTAGATATAATAGTCTGCAGGTTAGATAATTGATTATTTTTGGGATTTCCATCAATGTGATCAACTACAAATCCATTTTCGATGACCCCATAAAAACATTCAAATACGAATCTACTTGATAAGTATCTTTTTTCTCTATTAATCGTAAATCTAAAATAACCTTTATTATCAACAGTACCGACTGGTTTTTTCAATCTACAGTTTCTGATCACACCATCTCGGGATGCTTCATAATTTGTATATACTGGATGTTTCACTAATTCGTATTTATTACGAAATGCTTTTTTTCTTAATTCTCTTATAATATTGTTGTCGATCATTTCATCATAAGTCTGATTTGTCTGAGTCATTTTATATAATAATATTATTTGTCTAAATCATTATTTTGAAATCTGACCAGATAATCTTCTACGGTTTGTATAGGAGATTTACCTGGCGATGTATTATTTTTTTTGTCATAATATCATTTTAATTCCCTGTATTTTTTTCCACCACATTTTAGACACAATTGAGTTTTTCCTCTGACTCCAACACCGCATTGAATACACGGTATTGGTCCTGTACTTCCATTTTTGATACTCTGTGTATGATATCCGCAGTATTTGTTCACGCACGGTTTATTACAAAGAGAAATATATCCAATTCTGAGCCAAACACATTTGTTCTTTGTTTCAATCATTATATATATACTAAAATTTTAATTTAAATACTTGTCTTAATTATATGGAGGAATTATCGGCAATTGAACCTCAGATATCCAGATTTGATCTTGACAGACTATCAGAATATAAATTTAGTACTTTGATGCAAGATCTGGCATTAACAGATGAGGATATAACCGAACGTATTCGTGAAGCAAAAAATGAATTTCGTGACGATGGTGCTGCTCATGTATGGTCAACATTCAGAGTCGGAAATGTTACTAATATGATGAATGACAAACGAGGAAAAATAATTATTAATCACCTTGATGATCAAAAATATTTTATTTTAATAAAATTTATTGTAAATACAAAAGAAGATATTTGGATTATTCGTGACAAACGCGATCCAGTACACATACAATCAGGAAATAATATTGTTCTCTTAAATAATAAATCTAAGCCCGGAATACTAACAGGTGTTGACAAATTATATTATATACAGAGTTATCCAGCAACTGCAGTTGTATATGGAATATTTCCGTTGAATAATAAACCTGATGTCGGGGATCTAAAACCTATGAAATTGTCAGAATCAAGAATAAACTGTGTAGCTGAACGAGTTACAGTACATTTTACAAATGCGATACGTGGTAATGGTTTAACAGATTTACGACGTAAAAAAATAAATACTTGGGCAGAATCAGTTAAAGATACCGGAGCATCTATCAAAGATGTCGCTGAACTAGAAAAGAAATTGAAATTCCCAATAACAGTAAAAACGCTGACAGGAGAGATTTTATATAAATCGAAATATGAATCAAGAGGAGCTCCAATAGATATTATTGATCACAATTCGCACGCATGGGCCTCAGCAGTAACAATATTTCCACGAGATAGAGCGGTTAAATTTTATGATGGTCATATATTTGATTTTATCAGAAATATCAGTAAAAGTGATCCTGTGTCTGTTTGGTTATTTCAGAGTTCGGAATATGATCATTACGATCAGTTTGTGCGGCCTAATGGTGATATTTACCGTACAGAATCTCTTAATGTAGAAATGGAACATCTTGCGCAACGCCTTTGGCGTGAATATACTTCAGACGATGTCAAAATTAGACAATTATTAAATAATTGTTTTACAGTTCCATCCGTAGCAGCTCATTTTGCTCAGGAGAAAAATTTATGGAAACCAACACGATCGGAATTTCTTGAGGATATTCATAAAAGCTGCGTAGAATATGGACACGGAGGATTATGGAATACTAAATACAACTATAGTGACATTATATCCGTCGATATGGTGGCATGTTATCCTGGACGTTTTCTTGGATACGAAGAATGTTCTAAATACTTTAAGAGATTCGGACATCCATCACACGAAATGACAAGGGTTGCAATAAACGGACATTTACCAGATTTTGATTTAACAGGATTTGCTCATGTAGAATCATTCGAATTTGCAGAAAATCTCCATCCGATTACTTATACTTGGTTTGGAAGACATTTTTCAGAAAAATGTTGGGTTCCAATAGTACTATTGCGATATATACTTGATGTTGGAATTTTAATATCTTTACAGGT
>JAECUM010035906.1:0-15772 GCA_016617855.1 Megalonaias nervosa
TGTGTGTCGCAGTTTTCTGTGTCATGCGGTTTTGTTCTTACTGACAAAATGATCTCTTTCATGACATTTCGTTACACTTTCCGTAGGAATTATGTTCACGCAATTTTCATCCGTAATGATATAATTCTCTTCCTAAAAATTGTGATGTCAGAAAAAGTATCTGTAAATTCGTAGTAGTTTTTAAATCTTGCGACGTAATGTGTCGGAATGTTAAAACAATTTAAATCTTCTCATAAAGTCACAATGCATTAAGTGGTTCAGAAAATAGCAACGATGATAGTTGAGTGTTGCTATACTTAACAACTACACATGATAATGTCGCAACGTATGATAAACAAATTAAAGCGTTTCACGGAAACAAAGATAATATATGGAAGTTTAAATCGATCATATCTTGTTTGTTTCATGTGTGTTTCTACCACTCAAGGATAAACAAATTGAAGCCTTACATTGAAACATAGATAATACAAGGAATTTTAAACACGATCATAACTTTATTATTTCAAGTTTGTTCCTACCACTCATTGATATTGCGGAGCTAATATGATTCGCGAGTAGTCATTAGTTTCATTAGCCATGACTGCAAATGTACCAAATTCAATTATGACTATAAGTAATGCGTCAGCCTTAGCACATCAAAATAGTTCATTTAGTGGTGTTATCTCAAATGAGATTAGATGTTTATATTTTGTGTCAATAGAACAGTGAAGACAGGTATTTGGGGCGTAGGCTTGTAAGCCTGTAACGCTACTAACTGCGATTTATTTACAGCTACTACATGCATAAAACTCCACTAGGGTATCACTCAATACTCCACTAAGGTCTCACTCAAAACTCCATTGTAAATAAGATCTCACACATTAGTTCAAGAGAAAGGTAACTACTTCGTGTTGGCGTTCAAAACGTAGAACGATAAATGTTTTATAAGGTGGAACAGTCTAACAATATCAAGACTGTATATTCAAATGGCATTACAGAAACTTGATTTTGTACACATGTTTAGATACTGTAACTGTTAGTTAATGACATTCGACATTCACGTGTCATTACCAGTTATAATACATATAATACCGTATTAACATATATGTAAAAACAAATTATACATACGGCAAATTAATTGTAATGGAAGATACGATTCATACGACTCAAACGATTTCGTCTCTATCTAACATTGAAGTCCTATCAATCAAAAATGGAATGGTCCGTGTTATGCACACATTATGATACTGTGTTGATAATTGTCGGGATGTACAACCGTCACATCAAAGACAAATGCTGTGATGAGTTTATCTTGGACCAGTAATCAATAGGGACTTATTGACAGCACGCCAAACAGTGCTGAAAGTACCTAAGATATCATTATAAACCTTTCATCAAAGAGAACATTACTTAGAGGTAATTCAGCGTAATTTGCAGTACTGATATAAGGAAAAAAGTTGTATCTGTAACAGAGAGAGAGAGAGAGAGAGAGAGAGAGAGAGTGTGTGTGTGTGTGTGTGTGTGTGTGTGTGCGAGTGTGCATTCATAGTAACTATGTAAGGTAAGGACATCCTTCGGACAAATTGACAACTTAGTTTATTTGATGAAGATTTAATGAGATGTTTGCTTTTTGAATGATAACTTTATCTTATCTCTCAAATTCGCTCCACTGTCTTCTCTTTCTTTTGCAGATCGAGCCCACCACAACGTATCAAGCATTTAACAACGCATAATAAATAAATAAATATGTGTCATGAGTGACTGCTATTCATTGTCCCGCGGTGTGATAAAGACAAACTAGCGCAAAATTAACATTGCTTCAGTTATGGAAAGAGATTCAAACCCGGATGAACTATTATATCGATCCATCATCCATAGTCTGTTTGGCGTAATTAAAATGCAGCCGATGTGCGCATTCTTGTCACGACTACCGGAAAGCAATCCGTTTCCGCTTTGACTGACAGGCCATAAAACACAATTAATTTTACTATATATTCTCAACATTTGTTTCTCAGTACTGACTTTCCACTGTATGACAATCAATACAAATCATGTGTCAATCTAAAATGCCTTCAAAGATGACTTTACGGTGAAGTTCTTGTCAGGGGTTGACCTGCATTTTTTTGAGAGGCTGAATTGTAAACAAAACACCATGCAATGGAACACAGATTTCACTTCCGGATCATCACCAAGGCCTTATTACTCACTGTGCACTGTCGCCGAAATACACACAGACAACCACACCATAAGCTCATATTCTAAAGAATAAACAATTGCCTTTAAATCCTTACCAAGAATGCCTAAATCTAACTCTTGTATCACCACCAAACGGAGACAGGAAAAAATGATCTAAAAATAGACTGGGACTACATTCGTGGGTACTGAACCGGAATTATTAATTGTGGCCTGATTCCAAAAGTGAAATAAATATATCGATTTCCTTCTCAAAATGTATGGGGCTACTGAGGGTTGTCCATGTATCATGAGCATTTGTCAGTGTTGGATATACATGGCATTTCAATCCATCTGACTGAAACCATATTTTACAAACGTTGCATGCAGTGAGCAATTGGAAAACTAGTATCTGGTTTAGATACACGTAAAAATGTTTGTGTTAAATACAAGGTAAACATCCCATTGCTAAGGCCTTTTTTTAAATGTAGCGGCATTGTTTTCGATGTTACTACCTTACACCTGTTATGTCAAACGCTAAGATAGTGGTAAAATACACTTGCAACTCATATTGTTTTGAATAAATCTTATGTGACTATTATATTCTGTGATTTCTTGTCTACATATTAAAGTCGCTAGTCTCTTACGATATCTACTTTCTAGATATTAATGTTAAAACGCTGTTCTATTGTCAATGCCTTTTTACCGTATACCGTGTTTTTGTGTATCAATAAGCAAACGTGTGTGAAGCATGGAATGACCGTGTTTAATTTCTTGTTATACGTTTGAGTTGGCGGACGCTGTAACCGCATCAGACTATCCTTTGCACCAGCTAATAAGCTAACACAACTACGCCTTTCTAATCAGCTTTTCTTCATAGGTCGGTAGCGGATCATTGGTTTGCTTGTTTGTTTCAATTAAAGTCGTGTATCGGCAGATACTATCAAGTACGACTGATTTAAATATTAGCTTTTGTGCACTCCAAAATATGCTTATAGTGGTAACAATGTTTTGGGGGTTTTTTTCGGGCAGTGTGGGCAATTTATAAGTGTTGAAACTTTTAGGTATTTTCCGGTGCATCCATTTAATAGGGTTTGTCCTGATCGTATCATATTTAATTTAGTCGTTTCGTATGGGTTGTGGAAAGTCGAGAATTGCATTTGTCTATTTAATGTATTTATAGACGCTCCTGCCTTTTTCCTACGTGTCTCATGATTCTGACACTTTTAGTTCGTTGTTGTCGGATGATGCTGTATATTTTTGGGACGTTATGCACAGCTTTTTTGTATGAAGGTTCGTTATAATTTCTGCGTTCGCTTTTTAGTTATCCGGAATGTTGTGGGATGGGATCCACACAAATTTCACTATTTCTTGCTCTCTATGTTTAAACATGAATTTTGTTTCATTTTGTTTTGTCGTACTTGTCGACTTCTTGAATGATCGGAGGTCAAAGAGTTCAGGACGCTGTACGAGTAGCAGAGAATTACTGCTTGATTTATCGCTTATTTTCCGATGGCAATTAACGCTGATAGTAGCGTCAAAAATTCTGCTGTGTAGATAGTGGACTGGTCCTGTATTCTCCTTCCAAATGCTGTTTAAATGTGGTGTTACCACTCTTCCTCTAGGTCACATCTTTGCTACATTTTTAATCCAGGTTTCAGTACGATATCGGACATAGATTAAAATGATTTTTGTAAAATAAGTGAAACAAAACATGCGTACAAAAGCATACATATATAAAGAACTAAAAAGGCGTGCAATATATATATATATATATATATATATATATATATATATATATATATATATATATATATATATATATATATATATATATATTTACTTTTGAAAGGACTTTGGCGAGCAATCCTAATAAATTTAGATTTATATTATCACTTGTGACATCAACAATAAGTTAAGAAAAAAAAAAAAAAAAACAGTTAATCAATAATTGTAGGCATGAACAAAATACTTAATTAATCAGTGAGTTTTCCTTGCAGTACTTTTACGTATGATAAACATATAGAAAAATAGTGAATGATAGCTCTACTAAGAGGATGAGTGTGCATTATTTCATTCATTCATTCATTCGTTTATTTATTTATTTATTTACCGAGGCTACACATCAAGTACAAATCAACTCCAACGTTTATATATAGGTAACACAGTAAAAAGGATCAAGCTCCTCCTCAGCAATAACAAATACGCAGTAAACACAATTATCTAGTCTAGAATCGTAGAGGTACTCGACACAAAACATGAGAGGACATCAAAAGATAAGGTATAAATATATTTGTGAGAACTATACGCATATCAGCTGCAAAATTATGTGCGAAATGCAGCTGAAAAGAGGACGAATTTTGTGCATTTACGGGTACTTGTGTCTGGTGTAGATTTCAGTACATTGTTACGACTCTATAGTCTCAAAATAAAAAATAGAAATGAATGAGAACCAATAAGTTTGTTTTTTTTAAATTAAAAAAATCATGTATTTCTTTAGAATACAAAGTGAAAAATGTAAAATGAACTTACGGTATTGCGAAATAAATCCAAAATAATCATAAAATGTGTAATATGAGTCCTAATGATTAAAGTTCTGAATGAACTTTAGTGATATTCCAAAATAAATTCATCGCTGGAAGTGTTGATGTGCATGTGGTCGCCTGTATCCTAATGATGTGCGAACAGTCTTTTGTTGAATCATAATAATATAATCGAAGAGTATATCCTTATTTGAAATATCACTATCATCCCATGCCTCTATTTCCAAGAATGTTATTTTTGAGAACTTTATATTTCCAGAGAAGAATCACTTGAATTAAATAATTTGAATAAATAAATTCCAGCCCAAATGAAACACTGGACACAACAATAATACAACTGATTCTGCCCAGATCTTAAAGCACGAATGAATAATTTCTAGACAACCACGATTATATAATTCTCTACTTGACCTCAGGTTACAATTAATATTTTTTATTTAAAAAAGACGATTACCTAATGGAAAATTTCCTTCTGGAAAGTCCAAATGTTTACAATATAAAAACTCATTACAATTTGAAGGTCTGCTTCTAATATTATTACAAAAAAGGTAGTACAATTCAAGTTGTCCCGGCATTTCGTAGGTTTTCAAAGTTCTGGACTCAGATTGAGATAAACATATTTACAATATAAAAATCAATGATTCAGGTCAGGTAGAAAATGAACTTGATTTTGGATACGGTCAAGTCCAAAATACAATTATCCATAGCATATAATGAATAAAAAGCCTAGCAAACAATGCAAATTAAATATACATAACAACAAATTACAGTCATTCAACAATGTGTTTTAAAAAATGTTTAAAGTTAATGGCCAAATAATTAAAGCCTGGCACAGGAAGGAACTATATTTCACTTTTTGTCCACGAAAAAAAGATGATCTTTTATCAAGAACTGTATGTATTTTAGGTATTTAGCAAATGCCTTCAGCGGAGAAGCGGTAAGTAGACCCAATGAATATTATAAATAGGAGTTAATAGGATAGAGACGTATTTAGGTGTGAGGGCACCATGTCTGTCATTTACTACGATAGACCTACTACCAAGGACAGGAAACAAATCCAACTTCCTAAACATTTCATTATAAGGGTTCGTATATTCAGCGTTTAATACCGGTCTGGCTGTTCATTTTTGGACGCTTGTTTAAGTCAGACTTCTGCTGCATTACCCCATAATAATGCACCCGTAATTAAGGTATCAGCTGAAAGTACCCGTCTAGTTAATTCGTTCTTAAAATTAGTTGCAATGAATTAGGACATACATTTGAGCAGTGAAATCATTAAGTAAAGCCGATCAAAATAAATTACTCCATACAGACATAACTGAGTACCTTCGAAGTATACTTTATGGTCCGGTTTAGCAGCTTATTGTTGTCAAATGCCAGAATTAATGCAAGTTAATAATGTTGGTTGATTATGATTTTATTAGTTTTACACCATTCGTAATAAGAAACTAAATCATTCTGTAATTCGATTTCTCAGAGGTGTGGATTGTTGTGTCATCAGCTGTAAAGTAAATGCTACTTTGATCAACATGGAACGGACGATCATTTGTATGAATTAGAAATAAAATCAGACCTAACTTAGACCCCTGCAGAACGTAGTGAATAATTCTCTTGAAGTTGCATCGGCATTGATCAGCTAAGACAATTAGTTTACGGTTATCAAGATATGATCCGAACCGAACGTAGAGAGAGAGAGCGAGAGAGAGGGGGTCATTTGAACTGAGATAATTAGTCTTTTTGTTGTTGTCGCTTTAATGTTTCATAAGTAAAATAGCATAATCCACAAAAGTTGAACTATGATGGTGTTCAAGACAAGTGATAGTTTGGGTCTGCCTATCTTATAACATTTTATCCACGGGTAGTGGAGCAAAATTGTTCACAGTGATATTTGAGGTAAATTACAATATGCCTGTTCAAATGTGTCAGGGTCTAAATACTAAAAAACAATGACGAGTACTACGTTTCAAGAACTTTCAAGCTAATCCAACACATCTACCTTGTTCCAAATATTAGGCCAGACGTGCAAAGTGACAACATCTGTATTTTAACTTCAAATATATCGTATATCATCAATTGAAATTCTGATCCACAAATGTTGCAAACAAGGATGGACAAATACTATGCATTTGATTAGATCCATTGTTACTTCGTGTGATCTGTTTGAACATATTTTGGTATTTTATAAAAGTGTTAGCTAACATTTTTAAGTAGAATGCTTGCATTAAAATAAAAAATCAGCTTTTGCCAAAATGCTGCACTCTATTGGAGTATTAATTTATACTATATTACTAGATGTAAGCTAATTCATGATGAAAATACAATTGTGGGTATAGTTCAAGTGCATACGCTCATGTATGTGCCTGACAGATCAACTATAAGTACAATTAGATCCTATATAGTGTACACGATGTGAAATTCTGATCTCAAACATTCTAAAAGGCTATGAACATTTGCTCTTTTGAGACATGTAACCATATTAAGACTAATTGTACAAAGTCAATTCAAATGTTTTGTTTTAACATTTTCTACGTACATTTTTTATAAGTGTCAATTAAAAATTATTAGGTGTAATTATTAATACGTGACGTATAAGAGTTCATAGGAATGTGATATTAGCGTACAACGCCGCACGTGATTAATCAAATGTTTCAGTCAAAGTTAACAATAGAAGAATGCATTTTGTGTTTTTTTTTTTTTTTTTTTTTTTTTTTTTTTTTCCTACATCCAGGTAAATAAACCCAAGATAAAGTTTATTTTATCCCCGTGACCAATATTTCTTGTCACAATTTGAATCTTCGGACAGTTTAAATGGCTTGGTAAAGAACATGAGTAGGTTCTACTATAGGGTTCACATCACTATCAACTCATTAAGTTTCCATCACTACCAACTCATTAAGTTTCCATCACTACCAACTCATTAAGTTTCCATCACTACCAATTCATTAAGTTTCCATCACTACCAACTCATTAAGTACCATATAACTATGTTCATGAACAAGTACTGGAAGCCATACAACCAGATATGTGTTGGTCGTATATTAACAACACCATAAAGATAGAACTTTGCTGCTTGGACCCAAAATAAACAGACTAAATACTATCACAATATCATAATAAATAGCGTAAATGACCCAAAGTCACAATATCACACAATAAGCTGTCTTTGCGTCTGCTGAATGAAGGCCTCTTTCAGATTTTGAAAGATATTTTTTTCGGAGAGAATTTAAAAATAGCCCACAGAGAATATGCAGATGAATATATTTAATTAATTTTTAAATAAATTATTTTTTAACTTTGTTAACTTAAATTTTAAAGAAAAATTTTAAAATGTTAAGTTTTAATTTGATACACTTATTTGTAATGTCTAAACTGGTGGGTACTGACCCGAAATTATAATTTTGACCCAAGTCCATATAATAATAAATACAGCTCATCCAGATTACATTTTTATATTCCGACTAATAAAAATTTTCGTTACGTTTACCATCTAAAGAAATGCAACTGCAATTAGCTGTGTGTTAATGAGTGTAAGATTTTTTGGGTTTTTTAGTTAATTAAATATGTATAATGCTTTTCGACTGCTAAAAGACACTCAGATAGTAAATAAGATTATTTATATCACCAGAACAATTAAATGTGTTAAAGACAATACGACACCTATGCCCAAAACAATTAAAACTATATTCGACACGAATGACATGATTTGCAAGAATGGCTCTTTTATTTTCTTTTTTACGGACCCAAGAATGTTATTAGGTGTTAGAACCCATTTTATGTTGAAGAAAGACTTTGTAAGAAGAAACAATAAATTTGCAACGAATCTAGTAATAGGAATTGATTGTGCTTTGGAGGAGTTAAAATAACATTTTAAACACAGGGGGGCCGTTAAGTGAAAATTTAATCAAGTTAAAGCGCGTAAGACTCCTTTTCAATAATTGTTCCATGCGCGTTTGGGGAGTAGTTTCCTAAATAACAGAGCTTCCCATGCTGTGTTTGAGGCATATTGATTAGAAAGAAATTGTTGATTTAACATACTGCTGATAACAGAAAGAAAGAAAAATTAATGTTCAAGAATCCTGCAATAGCTTTAAACTTGGAACTCCTAAGAATTGATCTTTTTAGAAAACAAGACACGTTTTATCAATAGATTAATATAGCCGTAAAGTTATATCTTATATACCATTAATATTTTAACTGCTATAATAATTACTCAGTTATTAAGAAAGATCGATTTTTAATAAAAGCAAAATAAACCAACTGTGCGTTGTAGGGAGAAGTGTGTGTGTGTGTGTGTGTGTGTGTGTGTGTGTGTGTGTGATTTAGATTTTTAAAATAGCTTTAACAATTTTTCAGTCATATTGCTACGATATCTGCAGTGTGACAGTTTATAGTGATGTCTAGCACTGGAGCATCATGCCGCAGACATGTGACATGATGTCCCATCCAGTCACATTATCCTGACACCAGGTCGACCAGTCCTAACACTAACCTCTTAATGCTGAGTGCCAAGAAAGGCAGCTGTTAGTACCATTTTTTAAAAGTCTTTGGTATGACTCGGCCGGGGTTCAAATCCGCGAAATACCGCATCCGAGGTGGACGCTCTAACCACTAGGCCACCGGAGCGGTCATGTTGTAGGGAGAAATGATCAGGAGTTAGAAGCCCAATGAGTCACGTCCTTTTATGACTTATCTAACAGCGGAAATCTCTGCATAGAGAAGCTGACAAAGTCCATTGCTTCGTAGGTAAACAATGTTACCTGATAAAATGTGTGTCAGTAACGGCTAGCATCTGTTGAATAAGGAAATGTGTGCGTCGCGAGAACAAAAAAGGTTGGAATCGTTTCAAACTTCGCCTGCATACTTCTGAGGTTTGTATCTTGACTCTTCCCTTATCTAGCAAATAGTAATTTAGAAACTTTTCACATTTACATTTTTACGGTCTCAAATTTTTTTTTTTTTTTTTTCTTTTTTTTTTTTCCATACATATTTTAGGATCTATGCTATATGTGCAAAGCATGACCGGAAAAAAATAAGACAAAGTTTTGTGTAATGCATTCGGTATTAATAATCTGGTATGAACTATTGTTTTTATCTTTTGTGATAATCATGATTGTATATGTTTTGTTTCCACGTTCTCCGACAATATTTATTTCATATGAATAAGGAAATTGTTAGAGCATGTAATTGTCAGATAATTTTGCTGATATGATAACTTCGGTATTTTGTTACCATGTAACCGATATGTTTATACATTTATGTTATCTTTAAACGCCACTGTAATTTTCAGAAATAGCAATGCCCCTTTAGCATGCGTGAAACAGAGGCAATATCCAACAGTTACGTAAAGAAAAATCCAGAGGCATTTATTTGCTAGGACTGGAGATTTCACCCATACGAATATCTCTATCTATAGCACTATGACTTAGCATGATTTTACATCCGCGTTACAAGTATAAAGTTGTTACGTGGGGATAGCTAGAATACTAAGAGGAAACCAATGACAGTTATGCAACTAGCTGGTTCAGTTCCGAAACAGTATGGTGAGTTGTAATGAATTCATACTAAGACAGAGAAGTATTATGATAACAAATTCCAGTCGTTAGAATATTAAATTAAATTTGTCTTTCATTGATTGGTTGTATTTTTAAGCAATAAATATTTCCAATTTCTTGTTTCCTTTGAAGATGCATTTAGTAGTCAGGAGGTAAACCTACGCAGTAATCTCTTATATTGTCCATACATTAAAATCAGTGTAGTCAGTAAAACTGTTCATCTTTGGTGTGACTCTCTAAGTTGAATTGATATGTAGTATGTTTATTCACAGAGATTGTCCATTGCTTCAAAAGTCATCAGCACTGTATGTATTAAACTAGTATGCTTCAATGTATGGCACAACTGAACTTTCCAAAATATCAACGGATATGTAATGTAAATAAATTCGAAGGGTAGTATACTGAAATAACATGCATTTAAAGTGTTGGTATAAAGCAATTTGATATACCAGTACTATTGGTATATCAAATTGTGATCCGCCCATGGCGCAATAATACGCATACATAAACATTCTCGCGAGCGTCTGCAGTTGATTCTAGATCAATGATCAATTTCCACAAATTAGTCACTAGTAACGTATGAAAAATAATGATGAAAAGTATTAATAATCCCCGTTTTCTAAATTACTTTAATATGGTACACATTTTCATTACAATCCTTTCTGCTTTCTGTTCTCCCCTCCCCTCTCAAGCATAACGGACAAACTGCGCAGAAATGTGGAATGAGAGAGAAAAGGAATTTGGGCTGAGTTAAAACCTTGAAATAGAAATTACACCAAGTAACCTACAAGAATATGGTTCGTCGTAACGATACATGTACACTGTCCTTGGGATTTATCAACAGTGTTTATCAATGATACAATGTTACAAAGCAGTAAATTCCTCGGTTACGTGGTACACATACTGTGATATATTTAATGTTATGTTGGGTTTTTCTTGTTTGTTTTTTCTTAAACATACCATAATGTTCTAAAAAAATCGATTATTAATATTTAAATATGAAAATGTCCAAAGCTCTCTCTCTCTCTCTCTCTCTCTCTCTCTCTCTCTCTCTCTCTCTCTCTTGACCATCGTGGCAGGATACGGGATAAAATCCATGAAATGGCGAACGTAGAGGATTTTCCGACAATATCTCTGGACTTATAAATGATGGTAAAAGTTAACTCAAACCGACCAAAGGATGAGACAGACAGACAGACAGACAGACAGACAAACAGACAGACAGAGACAGAGTTTTGAAGTCAAACCGACGAGAGAGAGAGAGAGAGAGAGAGAGAGAGAGAGAGAGAGAGAGAGAGAGAGAGAGAGAGAGACAGAGTTTGTGGGTCGGTTGTACTGTTGCTAAAGCAGAATAATGACTTAGATCAACTGTAAATATATTAAAATATTTTAATTACCTCTTGTTGGTTCGTCAGTTGGTTTAGTTTCTATTCCACATTAATTTCCATGCGCCTGAAGGTGAATGGCATTGCGTTCATTTGAATGGTGTAGCTATCCAAGTGTTGCTACTGCTCTACTTTTATTATTAAAACCATCTTTCATGTTTAAATCATAAGTGTGTATTATATTGATTTAATCAATGTGGAGAAAAATAGAAACTAAGAAAAGAAAACAATCAACTTATCAATATGCAGAGGTGATTGTAAATAGCCACTACGGCAGAGAACTACATTTTGTAGCGGACACACTCGGGGAAGTGAGGAGTTCATTCACTAGGTCAATACACGGCTGCCTGTTGTACATCTGAACTCCGTTCAAAAGGCAAATATATGTATTTGTATGTGATATAAATAAAATATATGTACAGTATGTACGCTGTATCAATGATATACCACTCGTTGTATAAATTTTTCATTGAAAGGAAACTCAGCAAGCTTCGTTTCCTTTTAATGAAAAATTTATACATCTCGTAGTATATCGTTGTTACAGCGTACATACTATACATATATTCTAGATAGATAGATAGATAGATAGATAGATAGATAGATAGATAGATAGATAGATAGATATATAGACACTCAATAACTTTAAATTTAATGAAGAAAACTACCTCCCAATCAATAGAATCGCAATGGGTACAAAAATGACCCCTTCGTATGCTAAGACTTTTATGGAAAAACTGGAGGGTCAACATTTAGCATCGGTTGAACTTACACCATACCAGTGGGTACGTTTTATCGATGATATAGAAATGAAGTGGCAACTTGGAAGAGAAAGTCTGGACGATTTCATATCAAAGGCAAACAGCTGTAGTAAATCTGAACTCCGTTCAAAGGGCAAATATATGTATTTGTATGTGATATAAATAAAATAGATGTACAGTATGTACGCTGTATCAATGATATACCACTCGTTGTATAAATTTTTCATTGAAAGGAAACTCAGCAAGCTTCGTTTCCTTTTAATGAAAAATTTATACATCTCGTGGTATATCATTGATACAGCATACATACTATACATATATTCTATATATATATATATATATATATATATATATATATATATATATATATATATATATATATATATATATATATGTGTGTGGAGCTTGTCCTAAAACGATATAACTTTGAATTTAATGAAGAAAACTACCTCCAAATCAATGGAACCGCAATGGGTACAAAAATGGCCCCTTCGTATGCTAACATTTTTATGGGAAAACTGGAGGGTCAGCTTTTAGCATCGGTTGAACTTACACCATACCAGTGGGTACGTTTTATCGATGATATAGAAATGAAGTGGCAACTTGGAAGAGAAAGTCTGGACGATTTCATATCAAAGGCAAACAGCTTCCATCCTTCAATAAAATTCACGGCAGAAGTCAAACCACGTTTTCCTGGACACAAAAATCAGACTGGTAGAAAACAAACTCCATACAGACATCTACTCGAAACCAACCGACAAACACCAGTATCTCCTCCCAACCAGCTGTCATCCAAAACACTGCATTAGGAACATCCCATATAGCCAGGCACTGAGGATACGCAGAATTTGCTCCGACGATGAAACATTCCTAAAAAGATCTGAAGAGCTATCTAAACATTTAATTTACCGAGGCTACGACAAAGACCTGATTGCGGAGGCAACCCAAAGGGCTAAACAAACAAACCGCGATGACCTACCAAAATATGGAAAGAAGGAAAAGGCTGATAGGGTACCATTTATCCTAACCTACCATCCAGACAACCCCAAAGTAGGTAAAATCATCGGAAAACACTGGCCCATCGTGGAATCGTCGGATGCACTAAAGTTAATCCTCCCAAACAAACCTGTAGTAGCCTACCGGAGACCAAGAAACCTCAAGGACATCCTAGTCAGGGCGAAGCTAACGCCAATCACTAATCAAGACCATCCTAGTCGATCTGGTCCCTGTGGCGATAAAAGGTGCAAAACCTGTCAGCATATGATAGAGACCAGCACATTTTCTAGCACAGTGACTAGAGAAAAACTAATCATATATGGTCCAAATAAAACATGCAAAACAGAGAATGTAATTTATCTCATCACATGTAAGATCTGCAGCCTTCAGTATGTCGGAGAAACTGAAAAGCTAGACAGAAGGATCAACCTTCATAGATCTGATTGGATGACAAAGAAGCTGCACAGAAGCTTGGATACAGTGACAGGTGGTGAAGATGAATAAGCTTGTCTTAGTCGATTATTAAGATATTTATTATCTTAAAAAGGCAGAAAATAATTAAATTTGTGAGTGTTTAGATCATTTGATAGTTCATTTGACGCAAAAACCAAAGCCATTAGTACTAACAGGGATACGAACTTGTTTAGGCAATTCACAAGTCTTGGCTTGGTACTATACATTTCTTGCAAAAAAATATATAATGGTAGGCAGTCTCACCGTCCTCTCTACATGTGCTAAATCTGCTATCAGTAAGAAAAGAAACCAAATTAAATCATTGTTGAAATAATTGCAGTTTCTGTTTCTTAAATTTATCCTACTATAAGCAACTGATAATCGGGTGTGCGTGAACTTTTATGTCTAAATTTCATGTTTGACTGCACCCGGCCGAGTGTTCCAAATCTTTAACGTGGAAGCTATATATGAATTTTTGGACATTTCTGGTCTTCCATGTATTTGTTAAAAATTATATTTGTATTGAAAATTATATTGTCCTGTTCTGTCGAAACTAACGGAGTTACTAGATGTTGGAGGTTAAAGAGAGATGAACATTATTCAATTTTGTAAAAACTACAAAGTTTGTAACATTTCCTTCTTTTAGCCAGCCAGTTTCACGGCACATCTTGCTTGTAGAAGCACCAAGGGTAGGGCCAGTTACGAGTTTCCTATATAAGGGAGTTTGGAACACATACAATTTCATCCATTCATTTTAAGCACATTTCAAATTGCTTTCATTACTTCTGCTTGTGATTTTAAATTGAAAGCTCGTTTTTCTTGTCTAATAAAAGCTATACTCAAATAGTCTATACTGTGAAGATGAGACGAACGTGATGCAACGAAAGAAAATAATTAAAACTATGCATCATTACTAATGGAACGCATCCAGATTTGATTTCAAGGTAATTACTTTTTCGAAATCGAATTTGGAGCCTTATTAAAGATCTCGGGATATTAAGTGAAGGGAAAATTGTTGGAAAGACTTTCGTTCATTACAGATAGGGATTGAATTAATTGTTACTAACTTCATATCATTGAGTGAACATGAAATACCTCGTGGGCGATTGAGAAGTCGGAGAAGGATATATATTTTGATGTGTCCAATTCTCACGAATCGGTAAAATAAGTGCTCATATCTATATAAATCTAACTGAACTGCTTGACTTCTCTTTTGACATAATTTCGAATGTTCATGGGTGCTTGCAAATTCAAGAATAAAAGTGAAATAAGTGACAAGTACAGGACAGTATACTGCATGCTCCAACAGACGATGTAGATAACATCCAGCACTGCACTATATGTTTATTTGTCGTACACCTCTCTTTATCTCTCCGACTTTTTAGTATTAAAATAATGTGTCAGATATGGGAGGTCCTTATATATATATATATATATATATATATATATATATATATACATCCACATCCATACATACATATATATATATATATATATTTTTATTTATGTGTGTTTATGTGTGTGTGTGTGAATACGCATACATGCATACATACATACATACATACATACATACATACATGCATGCATGCATGCATGCATGCATGCATACATACATACATACATACATACATACATACATACATACATATATTTCAATGAATGCTCTTTTGAACAATACATATAGCAGTTCAAAGTCATTAATCACACTGATACCGGTTGGTATCGACGAACTACGATTTTTCTTTAGATAAACTTTTTGCACATCAAACTATTGGGAATTTAAATTCGTTTTAAATTGAAATACATTGAAAACAAAAGACCATTCAACAAATGTGGTCTCTGAGGTGTTAGATACATGATTGTTATGTTCTAATTGTAATATCCTCCAATTCATATGCTTTTAGGCTACATGCTCATTAAGGATGTAATAGACA
>JAECUM010035907.1:0-22365 GCA_016617855.1 Megalonaias nervosa
CTTCAAACCCCCTAAACACACCATCTCAAAAGTCTTGTGTTTTAGCACAGAATGTAAACGAAGAAGATGAAATCTCACAAAAAGACTATCCCTTCCACCACAAAAAATATTATCCATCACACCACTATGCTATCCAACATATCATACCCACTATCCAAAATGCCATGTGTTCGCTCAGAATGTAAACGAAGAAGATGAAATCTCACAAAAAGACTATCCCTTCCACCACAAAAAATATTATCCATCACACCACTATGCTATCCAACATATCATACCCACTATCCAAAATGCCATGTGTTCACTCAGAATGTAAACGAAGAAGATGAAATCTCACAAAAAAGACTATCCCTTCCACCAAAAAAATATTATCCTTCACACCACTATGCTATCCAACATATCATACTCACTATCCGAAATGCCATGTATTCGCTCAGAATGTAAATGAAGAAGATGAAATCCCACAAAATAGACTATCCCTTACACCAGAAAAAATACTATCCATCACATTGACTATACATTTAACACCCCCTAAACACACTATCCCAAAAGTCATGTGTTTTAGCTCAGAATGTAAACGAAGAAGATGAAATCTCACAAAAGAGACAATCCCTTACATCACAAAAATATTATCCATCACACCACTATCCTATCCAATATATCATACCCACTATCCAAAATGCCATGTGTTCGCTCAGAATGTAAACGAAGAAGATGAAATCTCACAAAAGAGACTATCCCTTCCACCACAAAAAATATTATCTTTTAACATGTCTTTAGCCTTAAATTATTAAGAAAGACTAAAGGCATGTTACAAGATGTGATGAAGGAGGTAAAAGAGGAAAATAAAGACCAGGACGAAAAGAGCAAATCAGAGTCTACAATGATAAGCTAATGAAAGAAAAAGAAAATGAAAAGAAGAAATAAGGGGAGGAAGAGGAGAAGGAGGAGAAGAAGCAGGAAAATGGAAGAAAGAAGAAGAAGAAGAAGACAAATGTGGTGGAGAAGATGAGAAGTTGGATGAGGAGAAGAAGAGAAGAGAGAAATTAGAAGAAGGAGGAGGAGGAGAAGAAGAAGAAGAAGAAGAAGAAGAAGAAGAAGAAGAAAGCCAAAGGCCCTTTTCTGAGCCCCTCACCTGTCTCGAAAAAAATGTCTATTCTCTCTCGCCTAAAATTTTTTTAGTTGTATAGTTGTTTGTTTGATAGATTTATGTAGATAAATCTATGTATGTCTATGTCCATGTTTATGTTTCTAACCCTGTCTCTAACCACGTCTCTATGTCTATGTCTCTATTTGTTCCTAGAGTAGCTCTTATTCAGGTCAGCCCCTTGCAACACTGTTCCTGACTACTCCGCTCGACTGAGATCAGCCACTTGCAACATTGTTGCTATTGTTTCCCCAGTGTCCAGTACCATGACGTCATTGAACCCAGAAATTTTGAGACTATAAATATAGACTTGGGCTTTTTAATAGGAATTTCCCCAAGTTGCAGCTATAAATAGATGCCAGGTTTGTTCACAGGACATTCCTACAAAATGAGATTATAAATAGATAGTGGGTTTTTCCATAGCAAGTTCCTACAAGGGTTTTAAATCAGGATCGTCACACAAGTTGAGACTATAGATAGTTACTAGGTTATCTATTTTAGTCTATTCCAATGTAATCTAATGTTCAGGGATATGATTAGTCTCCGTTATATTCTGGGACAATTTCGTAATTTTAGCGTTACTTTTAGTCACATCCATTTTGGCGTTGGTCTTTTCCTTGATTATAGCTATTTATAGCATCATTACAGTTATGCAAATTTATGAACACCGCCAACATAATTTCAGGTCCAGGTAATGCTTTATATATAAATCTCTGGCTTGTATATGTATATGTCCGTCTCTGTCTCTGTTGTGTTTGGCCCTCTATCACCCTTGTCCCTTGACATGACCTATACAATTTCCCTGTTGTCCTTTGATAGGCCCATCCATGTTCAAGGTCCCCTTGTCCCAAAACAGTCCCATGTTCAATTTTCATTGTCCCTAGACAGTCCAACCGATCTTAAATTTCCGTTTGCCTGTATAGTAGACCACCCATGTTAATTTTCCTTTGTCCATAGACTGGCCCAATACATTGTCGCTATGCATTCCAATCAATCTTGAGGCTAGGGTACAACCCCTTATATTTAACATTGAGGCCTATGTGAGGACAGGGTATCCCGCATTACTACTATGGTCTATAAGTGTTTTAGAGGTTGCTCTAGTGAGTTCATATACTAGTTACTCCATACCTATAGAAGCAATAAAATCCGTCCAATTCTTTTTTATCATTGAAAAAGTCTCTATTAACATAAGCTAGATTTTAAAATTCCTTTTTTCTTCACTTGAAATTTTATCTATCTGAAGTTCAAAGTATTCACACCAATCGGTAATTGACGATGGTTTTCTGTACACAAACCAACTATGAATAGTTTGAATTTTCTACAGTAATCTGTAACCAAATGGATTTTATTTCCTGTTTCCTGTTTTGCAACATACTCACTTAGAGATTTTGCACGAGATATTTAATAACGTTTACATTTTAATGGTTTTGCGTAGTTTCATTCTCCTGGGCTGCAACTATAGGTATTTGTCAGGAAAATCTACTCCTGCCCACATGCGCTGTATACTTCAAAGAAAGTAAGTAAAAGTTGAACTTTTTTTTAAAACTGCGAACACCAATAATATGCATGCAATGCCGTATTGGTTCATTTGTTGCTACTCTCTGCTTTAGAAATCATCCATTCTACACCATCATGTTTCCTGGCAAAGTAACTCCCCATATGTTGTGAACTTGCGTCCGTTTACAACCTAAAATGCTGGTTTTAACCGAAAATATCCAATTATTGGAGGGGAAACAAGTTTCTGTTTTAAGAAACTGAAAGCTTGCTCACAGTCACGAGCCCATTCAAAATCTATATTTCTCCTGGTTAGTGTATAAAGCGGTACAACGGCCATACAACAGTTCATCATGAATTTTCTGTAATATCCCGATACTCCAAGAAATGACCTTAAATCCTTAAGGTTCGTTGGAGTCATAGAATTGTTCAAGGCATCTACTTTTTTCTGGACTGCGTTCGATACCATCAGTGCTAACAGCTAGTACCAATATCAGTGGCCCTACTTCATGGACGGTTTACTAAAACAAGCATATATGTATCAATGGAGCAGCATATTGTCAAAACTTTAGAAGATGCTCTATACATGTATTGAAAGAAATTAAATAATTCTTTATATTTAACACCAGAAATACTTAATTTCGTTGAAGAAATACGTGTAAGATAGCGTTTACCTTCATTATATGATATTTTCTTTTTTGCATCGTCAGCCATATTAGTTCATCAAATAACTACTACTTGCTGTGATATTACAGCAAACACCTAATGTTGTTGTACAAAAATTCAAATATATTAAATGAAAGTCCGATACCTTGTTGTAAACACCAGAAAGAACATATAATTCTCAAAATATTTATTTCGAAAACAACGATCAGAAACGTGTTGCTATAGCAACAATCTGGAAAGTCATATTCATCATGCATAGAGTACAGGTCAACCTGTTAGTCACCTGGTACAACAAGCCCAGTGTAGTTGTTTTCGGAATAAATATAGAAAGAATTAGTGTTCATTAGTTTTTGTTCTTTATTATTACAAACAGGATATGACTTTCATTTAATATTTTTTTTTCTACAACATTTGAAAAGGGTTATTATTGATAACACTTGACCACTGGATCTATGATGTCATGAACATGTAGGTTGCAAAATTTGTGTACTCGTGCGACTAGCAATGCAAATCACGAGTACCAGGTTAAATTTCATCAACACCATAGTTTCATCTCGTCTTTCAGCAGATTAAAGACATAACGATGTAAAATTTCTAGAAAATAAATAATTTTCATATCGATTTCAAGCAGATATGACATGATGTAACATCATTTAAGTTTGCTAGGACATCTAGTAAGCGACACCGTTTTGTCTACACCATGTTGGCTTTTAGTGATGATAGACTGGTTTTCAACTTTAAATTTGAAAAAGGATACAGATATCGAGCTTGTCATTGCAATAACCAGTCTAGTAGCCGAATCTAATCTAATGAAATGTTTGGATTGGCTCGACAAATATGTTTATGGGAAGTACCTCAATGATCCATTCTGCAACCTTCGAATATTCTGGTCAGAACTTGATATATTTAACTCATGATCAGTTCAGTTATGACTCAATTACATAATTGTTTCTGGCGTCAAGTGTTGGCGGAAAATTCCTGGGTTTTTCCCGACTTTCATCAATATTTGCAAAATTCAAGGACTTTTCACGATTTCCTGATAGCGTGAGAACTCTGAATATATTTTATCTTATATTGGCTTAATGACTTCTTCATAAGTTCAACTTCCTTCAAAATATGACTCTACTTAGGAAGCATATTTTACTCAGTTATTCTTTTTGAACGATACTTTTATTTGCTCCATTACATGATAAGGGTGGGATGAGTTCGTAACCCCGACCACAAGTAGTATATGGGGGGATATAGTGACACGTAGACTTCTATGTTTAAATAGTGTCCCGGCTCTGTGGCGACAAGATTTATAGCGACGATTGGAATTAGCATTACAGACAGGGTACCGTCACTTTGGCGACAAGGGGAAATTTAACATGGGGAATTTTAACAGGGGTGGGCCTGTCTAGCGACAAGGGAAATGGAACAGGGGTGACATCAGGGTACTGGACACTGGCAATAATGTGGGAAGTAGCTGACCTCAATCGGGCGGAACACTGGCAACAATGTGGCAAGGGGCTGACCTGAATACGCGTTACTCTAGTTAGGGACAAATACAATAGAGACATAGATATAGAAACATGTATAGATATATACATATACAAACAGAGATTTATGAACATAAATCTATCACACAAAAATCGACTAAAAATTTGTTTGGGCAAGAGAGTAAATCTTTTCGAGACACTGGAGTGGCCCTGAAAAGGGCCTTTGGGTTTCTTCTTCTTCTACTGTCTCTCCTCTCTTCTTCTTTTCCACCAGTTCCTTATCTTCTTCACTAAATTTGTCTTTTTCTTCTTCTCATCCTTTTCCTTCCCCTCTTCCTCCTTCTTCTTCTCCTCCTTCTCTTTCTTCCTCTTCTCATTTTCCTCTTCTTTTTCTATCTTCTCGTTCCATCTTCTCATTTCTTCTTTTTCCTCTTTCTCCTCCTTTTTCCGTTTAATTAGTTCATTTAATATTTCTTCCCCTTTCTTCAAATTATTGATCTCCATGCTCAATCTGTGTGGGCTATACGCCCCATACTGCATCCGAACCAACATTTCCTCCACCATACCTACTGTTTCCACTATCTCTTGCAATTTCATGATTTTCTCCATGTTGCTGGCCATTTTTGTTATTCATTATTGAATGGCGCGAATGACGAACGCTGCAATTTATATGTCTCAAGCACGAAAGTCAAGGAAAACATAACCTCTTACCAACTACATATACCACCTACCAAACAATCCACAGTGATGAGAGTGCTAACCTAAAATAAATTTTTATACAAAACAACACACTAATACTAACAAAACCACTATACTTTCTATCAATATATAGTAGAGAAGGAAAGTTTTTTTTTATATATACATTTTTATATATACAAATCATACCATTACCTACAATCACGTCAGCAAAGGAGTTAGTGTTTATAGTCACACTACTCCACATTCACAAATATTATTTACTTTAGGGACAAGGGTTTGTTTAGGGGAAAAGACAGACATACACACAAACAGACGAACGCGTGCACACATACACACAAATACCCACACGCACACAAACGTACACGCACTCACAAAAAACACAAACAAAAATACACACACACACGCACTTGCATACACAACGTAGGCGCACGCACACACAAAATTACATGATTGGCAACTTGATCAGTCTCTCTTTTTCTAGAGATCTGGTTAGCCCTGAGAAGGGCTGTTTGTTTTGAACTTCAAATGACCTGGTTAATCCCTGCACCTTCCAGGCATGGACCCACACACGCAACGTTGGCTCCAATCCTGCTCCTAATTGATACGTGTGGTTGGGAGCGCGGGGGGGGGGAGTGGCCTCATCATCCCAGTTTTCACTCTCATGGATAGTGAAGACTTTCCTCTGTCTTCTATTTTGCAGCCTGGGATGATGAGGTCTCCTTATCTCCTGCGGACGCTGTCTTCCTACCTCTTCTTCCCAGTATTTTTTTTCTGGGGGACAGCGACTCTTGGTATTGGTACAGGATGTGGATGACGCTGTTGCGGCTGTAGTGCTGGTAGTGGCTGCGAAGGTGTCCTCACCTCACGCTTGACCTCACACACAGGTCTAAGTATGAGGTGAGGCAGGATCTCTCTCTCTTCTTTCCTCTTCTTTCTTTGTTCATTTTTTCCTCTTCTATCCTGGCATTTTCTGCAATGGCCTCCATAGCCAAATCGTCTAGGAGGCATCTGGCAGATTCCAGGTGCATCTGGAGTTCAAGCAATTTGGTTAGTCTACTCATGTTGTCTCGTTGACGATGGGAAGCCAGACTGACGAACGCTCCGATTATGTCTGAAGCGCGGACGTGAATGAAAACACCCCCTTACACCAAAACTAAACAATACCCACTCCACCATCCATGACATGGAACACGCGGACCTAAAAGAAACAATCACATTAACTTTTTTCCTACAAACACACTTTATTACCACTCCTACATAAAAAACACATAGATTATCTTACAAGCCAAGGAAACGAAGTGTTTATAGGCATACTTCTATCGTTTATTTACACACACACACACACACACACACACACACACACACACACACACACACACACACACACACACACACACACACACACACACACACACACACACTATCTTACAAGCAAGGGAAACGAAGAGTTTATAGGCACACTTCTATATTTTAACTTACAGACAAACACACAAAGGCAGACAAATATTTTGGCAATGTGATTAGTATTTCTTTTCTAGATTGTTCGGTTGTTCGGAGAGCGCTGAAAAGAGCTATTTTGGTTAGGGGTTATGGCAATCTCTTATTGTCTAAGAATGCGTTCCAGTCTGGCTGCAGGCTTTCCCACAGGATAGGGTCTGCTTCTGTGGAAGAAGAAGGAGAACTCTTTCGTGTCCACACGGCAGTCCACAAAACTTCTGTCTGGCTCCTGCTGTTCTTGTTGCTGCTGCTGCTGCTGTCTCTTCTGTTTCCGAAGTCTGTACGTCTCCGTCTATTCTTTTTGCTCCTTCTTGATTTCGTCTTTAAACATCTCTTCTATCAGGTCTTGGGCCACATTTAACATCCTGACATTTTCAGTCTCATTAGGCTTGGGTATCAGGTTTTGCCTGACACGATGTAAATTATATGGCTCAAGCGCGGACGCGTTAGAAAACATCCCTACGATTTTTTGGGGTCGGAACGCTATATAGCTTATCTCATGGTGAGGGATCGAGAGAAATCAAAGAGCATGTATAGTGAAAGCAAAATTGTTTGAAAACAAACCACCAAACCCTTTTTTTTAAAAAAATGACATTTTTTATTAAACCAATAAACAACCAACACATAATATAGCAATTCATATGGTATCAAAGAACACCTTTTTGACAAGATTGACAACGTTGTGAAGTCAAGTTAAACTTCCACGGATCGAAGTCATAGAGCCATTGATGTACACTACGTTTCCTAGCTAAAGACAAGAGATATCCATAATGGTCACAAAACAATATATCTACTTTTTCATCGTTTCTAGAAGAGTCACGATCAAAATAAGTCACTAAATGTTCTAAGGGATATCCAAGACTATGTTGATGAAGAAAATACACACAATATTGTCCACACACCATGGAATCTGTGTTTTGTGATTTCACATTATTGAATCGTGTCGTCTGGGCATTTCTTCTCATAAAGTCGACGATGTCGTCTTCCAAAGGTGGTAATCCATATGAATCAAAAAACTCCACACAACCATCTTTGGGAAAGTAGACGGCTACCCAGTGGGTTCCTGGGAGATGACCGTCGTCCGTGTTGATGACATAAGCTTGATGGTCTTGAGGTTTGCGATGAGGCAGTTCATCTTTAGCACACACGACTGGATTCCAAGAAGCGGTGTACGAACTATTTCTCCAAAGGTAATTAAGTTCCCAGGTATCCATTTTGTTTTATTTTTGGTTTCATTTCTTGTTTCACAGGTAATGATAAGTCATCAATTCAATCCTGACTTCTTGCTTGAAAATCTCTGTCATGTAATTGTCTCTTCGCTTCGTCTCCCTACTCTGGGTCAAGAGAGATACGATGCGATGGATCTCAAGAGTAGTCAATGGAGGGAAAGAATGATCAAGCAAGACTTTATACCACTGATGCAACACTGCTTCTTCGTAGATGAGACCCCAAGCGTCCGCCAGATACTTGTCCAATTTTTCTTCTTGACTCATTATCAGACATTGATCGTGTTGAATTTGACGGGGATAATTGTTTTGACATCCATGGCAATCTTTCTTGGTCAACGCTGTCATTTTTTTTCCGTCAGATGTTTGGCAAAACAGGAAATTAAATGTTGTTCTTGTTCTGGCCATCTGGACATCACCATGTCCTCTTCGTATTTCTCTTTTTGCTGGTTGGTTCTGCTTCCACGATATCCTCCCATTCCATTTTCAAAGATTCTCTAGCATTCAAACAGGGTACGGGTCTTCCTAGTTTCTAATAATCTAGAATGACTTCTCTCAAACTGTTGATTTCTATTGTATTGTCGAATTCGGCATACAAGATGACGTTCACCGTGTTGTCTGCGGGTAGAGATTCTGCAAACTGAAGTTCCACACGAATCTGGCAGGATTTTATAGGGTGAAAATGTCCCTCGTCGCTGCCTTGGTCTGGAGTGAAATCAAAAGCCCACAAAGAGTAACTTCCTGCATAATCGTCGTACGAAATGCCGTGGCTGGTGTTGGTCCCTAGATGTCCGGTGGCTTCGTACAGGTACAAGTACAATCTCAAGTAATTCTTCTTGGTATCCTCAAAATTAGGTTCGAAGGGTCTGGTACACAAGGTCTTACCATCGCGACTGACTTCGATCTTGGACATTCTGTAGTGCTTAAACTCGAAAGGATTGACAGTGACGAGTCCGTTGAGGGCTGCATTGCTGACGATACCAACGAATAAATGTTGGGTAAATGTCCTTGTAACAGAAGATCTTCGATCTTGGATCGGAGTCAAGCGGAAGTTTTCACTTCTACTCTTCGTATCGGATACTTGGCGGTCGTTCTGCTCAAAGTGTGGCTGATGTCGTTTCCCCCTTTAGGTAACACTTCCACGCGTCGCACGTAGAGCCTGGCTTCTTGGATGATGGTTTTGTACTCGTTGGCACAGGCCATCAAATGAAAAGTGGTACTGCTGAGATTCAGTCTCAAGCGGATATCCACTCCGTTCAGCAAATACTTCTCTTGTAACCACATGTCCAAATGCAAGCGTTCCATCAGTTCTAAACTATATCCTTGTAGGATGTTTTTTCGACGGTCGTTAAAGCCCACATTGTGAGGATCGTCATCGGCTGTCATGGCTGTGTCGCTAAACTTGGCCCCGCCTGCTGTGTCAAGTTTCCATACTTCAAATACAAGTACCTACTCTTCAGATCGATGTAATCTTCGGGCTGTCCTTTGATTTCAAATTCGATGGGAGCTGAATCCGTCAAAGAGGAGACGGGATGAAATTCTACCCATTGGGATTCTTGCATCGTCATCATGGTGGGTGGCATGGCAAACAGATCCAGTTCCAACTCAGAACATGCGCAAGACTCTCGGTACATCATTTTTTCTCTCACTGTTGTTTAATAATCAAAAACGTCTAATTCTCGGACGGTTCTTCTTTTCATGGTCTTTCTGGCTCTGGGTGTGTGATGTCCTCTGGAGGGGTGTCTTCGTCGTCGTCTCTTTCTGCCTTGTCTTTACTGTGGCGTCAGAGAAGCAGGAATGCCTGACACGGCACCGTCCAGGGCATTTATAGAAGTTTCTCGTCGGCCCAAAATATGTTTGCCCGTTTGAAGCAAGACATTTCTGGCTGCTCTCAAGAAAGCTTCTTTGGGATTTTTTTTGTCGTTGATGACATTTTGGAGAAATTCTTTGCCTTGCGTCAAAACGGCATCTTTCATGGCGTGCAATCCTCGTGTCACCATCGGTTTCAAAACGGGAGCCACCGAACGAAAGGCAGATTTCACCATATCTCCTAAACCACGTCCTCGCTGTCGAGTGACTCCACGGTACACAGGATACATGACTTACAAGTCGTTAGAGAATCGTTTTCGAAAATGGAGTTTCGCCGTAACTTTCCCTTTGGAGAATAGAATATTTTGTCCCAGATCTCCTTTTATAGCAATGTTGACACTGTGGAAATAGGACTTACTGACCGGCAAATGATGACGATGTACAAATTCGCGGTAGACCATGTCACTGGTCGTGGTAGAATCCACTTTAAGAGGAACGACTCACAATAACGGTACGGAGGTGTGTCCCACCACTTTGTACTCCACCACATCAGAGTACACAAAAATCAAATTCAGTCCTTGGGTCAGTTCTACATTGAATGGAAACAAATTCAAGTTGTTGGTGATGGTGGTATGTTGTTACCCTTGAGCATCTTAAGGTCCCCACCCAAAGGTCAAACAACACGACAAAATGTAATGGCCAACGTTTTCTCGTCCAAAAATTTCATCAATATGCGACGAGCTACTTTATGGTACGCGAGGGTAACACTTCGTTTCGTTTTGTCCAAGGCTTTGCCGAACAGCGCATTGAACCTGGCAGCAATCGTGTCCACCAGATGTTGACCAATAAAATAATAGCCTGTAGGAATTGTCCACATATAGATGTACCGTGGAGTACTGAGGGACATTTGTCGTTTCTTCGAGACATCTACAGTTTCGTTTTTATCCAAGTATGGTTGCACTTTGTCGTCCAGAACTTCGACCTCAAAAGTGTTTTGATTTTCAGTGATGTTTTTGATTTGTGTAGGTTGAATCATTTCGACCAAAGCCACTTCCCAATGGGCTTCGGGATCCAATTGGATGGCCTGAGGTAATTTGGCCGTGAAACAGCATAAAGTATTGCGAGGATACACATCCATGGAACTGTCATTGGGTAACGTTAAGTAAAATTGATTGTTCATAATTCCAGAGTTCTGCTGTCCGAGGGGTCAGTGGAGGTCAGAGGAGTGTCCAAAAGAGGATTGCTGTTGTTTGAGTGGTGACTGTTGGAAGGGTGACTGACGTTGGGTGCAAAGACTCCCGTTGTTACCGTTAGAGTATTTCAGGGAAGGGTTGGGACGAAGGTAACCGATGAAACTGCTCAGTAAAATGGTCCACAATTGTTTGTATCTTTGTTGCAAACTCAAATTGGCAATGGCAGCACCGATGATACAATACACCACAAAGATTTGGCAAAAAAAAGACGATTTGCGTTTTAGTCACACGTTCTCCACACCACACCCATAAGGGTTGCTTTTGTAGATCTTGCAGAGAAGAACTGGATGAATGAGTGGTCACAGTGGTGGTTGAGGCTGTGTTGAAAGGCATGATGGTCACTATTTTTTTTTAATAGTCGATGACTTACGAAGCGTCGATCCAAGAGTCAATACTCGGCGGATATCCTTTTCAATGTACTTTGACTTCTTTGACACATCGTTTTCCCACTTTACGGGTTCTTCCATCGAGAATACTCTCGATGTCGTACACTTCGCCTTCTTTTCTTGTCACGCGTTGTAACTCGGGCAAGTAAAAAGTTCCTTTTAACACTTGTCCGTTCATGTCTTCCAATTTATAGACGGCAGGATGACGGCCACGCACTCGTCCAGTGACACGAAAGAGTTCGGTGGTCCAGTTGGGTAAGTAACCTTTGTCGAAAGTGCGTTTGGTTTTGCCAATGCGCACCCAATCTCCCGCCGTCAACAATTCATCTTTTTGGGGGACAGCCATAGTCGGGGACGTACCAAACAGGCCGTCAAAGACGGTCACTTCGTTGTCGGGAGTCACTTCTTGGGGGCCACATCCGATGCTCCGATGGTAAGACTGGTTGTACGCTTGGACAAGGTGTGGTAAGACGTTGATGTACTTGAGAGTGTGTTGATGCGTAAAATATTTCCACATGCGTTCTTTCAAGGTGCATTGAAAACGTTCCACGATGCTGGCTTTGGTTTCGGGATTCTCGGTGGTGATAAAATGAATGTCTTGCTTTTTAAAATTCTTTTTGGAAAGCTTGATTCAGAAATTCGGTGCCTTTGCCGGTTTGCCATCGAAGAGGGTGACGACCGCTTTGCTTCAACACCAGTTTGAGGGCTCGCACTAACTAACTGCTCGATTTGGAAGTCAATGGCACGATCCAGTCAAATTTGGAAAAGACGTCGATGACACAAAACAAATATTTGTAGCCACGATTGTAGGTGGCAAAATGAGAGACATCGGCTAAATCGGCTTGCCATTGATGATCGATGCCCTCCACTCGGGTGCGATTTCTGGAAAATTTTCGTCGGATTGGTTTGTGTAAGTTGTACGTGGCTTGTTCTTGTAACCATCGTTGCACTTGAGGTAAACGAACACTTTTCAGTCGGGTTTTGGCAGCACGATACAATTTCTGAACTCCTCCGTATCACGCAGGATAGAATGGATCGTAGTAATTGCTGGCTAAGACATTCTCCATCGGGACTTTATTTCTTTTTTAATGTCACCCACTCTTCACTGATGCTACTCTGGATGGGGTGAGATAGTGGTTTGGAAACGGGTTTACATGTCCAACATGCCACGGGAGTAGAAGTCAAGGGTAGTGGTGGTGGTGGTGGTGGTAATGTGATGACTTTTGTCTTGGTTTCTTTTTTCACTTCTGGTTTCCCTTCTTTCTTTTTGACTTCTGTCGAAGGAGGAGTGGACATCATCTTTTTAACCCAAGCTTTAAGGTCTTCTCGTTGGGGTGTGGGGGAAGGGATCAACAAGGACGCTGCAATCTTGCTAGGGATGGGAGCTGCTGACGGTGTTTGAAAGACTTCTCGTGCCTCTTCTTCCTCGGACATCCGTGGGGATGCTTCTGTCTTGACCGCTTTAGTGGGGGGGGGATGGACTTTTCATCAGGGTCTTAAAATCTTTCAGAGTCGGTCGAACTGTTTCGTCTAAAGCTTTCTGGTTAAATAGTTGAAGTCGTTGCAACAGTTGACGATACCGTTGCGATTTATCCGTTTCTGACAAATCGCTGCGATCCATCAACGATTGCAGTTCGTGTTGTAACTGGGACATCTCGGTCAAATGAGGATTGGGAGGTAAATGTGGGGTCCGTTGATCTTGCCAACGATGTCATTCCATCCATCGTTTGTAAGGTGCTAAAGTCAGTTTGCGTCCGACCTTGGGATTCCAAAGGTCACGTTTGAGATCTTTTGACCCCAAAGGTCCCTTTTATCTTTTTGGTCCTTTTTTCAACTTGCTGCCATGAGTCCTCGCAGCATTGTTCCCTATACTTCTTTCAGCAAGGGTCCTAACAACATTGGCAAAATTCCACCGCGTTGTACCAACATCTTTTTTTTTGACGAATGGGTCTTTTATTCTTGACCATTTGGCAAAGAACGTGTCGATGCTTGGCTAAGCATTCTTTCTGATAGTGAGACAAAGATATCGTACGTTTCAAGAGATTCAGGCAACATTCACAAACGGTATCGACGACGTCTTTGGAGGCAGTTTAAATGGGTTGTTTTCTCATGGGTGGACGGGACGGATAACACGTTCAGATGTTTGGCTAAACGAGGAGGCAGTCCTTTCCTTTTCTTTTTCTTTGCGGTTAGAAGAGGGATGACTTCTTGGGGGTGACATCTTTGTTTGTTCCGGAGCACAAAAACACTAATAGCTATCGTCTGGTACAGGTCTTTTTTTATAGTGGAATGCGTCGCCACGGCTTGTTGGTCCGTCGTATCATTTTCATGGCAGGCATGACACGTCGTGGAGGGGTTTGCAACATACTAAATCGGGACAGTTCTTGCTTCGATAAATCCATCAAACTCTGTAACAAGCACGATCTCTCTTGGACTTTGATTTTGGGGGCAGGTAGTTTGTGAGCACCTGCCGCAGCAGCTGAAGAGGTGGAGGGTGGCATCGCTGGAGGAGAAGGTCCTGGAGACACGGGCTTCCATTCTCTCATCAAATTAGGAAAGACATGTGTCAGATTGGGTTTGGCTGGCATAACCATCAACGGATCAATGGAAGAACCTGAGACTACTGGAGACGCGGTCACTGTCACGAGGTGCCTCTCTTGCGGGTAGAAGCTGTTTTCTGGGGTCTTTTCTGGGGTCTTTTATTTTTCTTTTTTTGGACTTTTCTTTTTCTTAGGTTGTGAACTGGTCTTGACACCACTGCTCTTTTTCTTCTGGGTACCTTTGGGTCGGGGAGTGACTTTTTCTTGGGGATGACTTTGGGGCATTGGGATCCCATTTGAAGAGGGAGCAAATGATGACACCTCCTAGAGAACCGCTACCTCCAGGTTTCAAAATGATTTGCTTTTTGGTTTGAGTGTGGATGCGGAGATCTGCCAGTTGTGTCAAGGCTACTTTGTTTCTTTCAAAAAAGCGTTTGGTTTGATGTGGAATGTGAATGATGCCTTGCAGTAATTGACGTGCTGTCACCATAAACCATCGTAAGACTTCGTTGAGACTGGCTTCTACGACACGAGCACGAATTTGTGGATTTTTTTCGCGACTGATGCCGTACAAGGCACGAATCAATTTGACGGGAAGGTGAGACTGAAGGGACGTCATGTTGACGATGTGTGAGACAGACCAAAGTGTCCGATGTTTTTATAGATTTTTTTAAGTCGACTGGGACGTGTACACGACAGGCCCTCCGTCTTGGCACCAGTGGTGAAACAGATGGATACGAAATCGCAAATAATCGGGGGTAGTGGGTTTTAAATCCACGAGTAAATAGGCGTGAGGGGTTTGAGTGGCATCGTCGTACGCATGAGTCAGCCAAGGAGTTCCTAACCGTTTGGCTAACACTTACACTTGCGATTTATCTCTAGGGCTTTTAAGCAAGACCACGTAATGAGCATTGAAACTGATAGTGCGATGGGCTTTAGTTTGTTGAAACAAATTTTGGGTGATGTAAATGACACTGGCATTACGATGATGCCATTTGCGCGTAAACCACAGTTTAATTTCTTCTTAGTCTTCTTCTAACATGTCGTCGAAGATGACCAGATGTATTTGACTGGGGTCAGACACGATTCGTTGAGATGGACAATTGATAAATTACATATCAAAACGATCAAAGTGGAATATAAACAAGTCACTGTACCACATGTTTGGTGACAAAGGAGGCATAGTTTGACGCTTCTTTTGTCCAAGCCTCGAACCCAAACATTTCCAGTCACGTACATCTGGCCAGTGAGGGTGTAAGTCACAAGCTACACACACATCTTCGTAAACACCTTCAGTGACTGAAAGATGACGAATCTTTTTTTCCCCGTGGAGGTCGAGAAGTATCGAGATTAAAGCGCACGGCTTTAACAGAATGAGTCTCTCGTGTACATTTAAAGGTACCACACTCATGATTTTGGTGGTATCTCACACAGATCGTACCGAACCCATAAGGAATAGGGTGGTAAACGAAATCCCAGAGAGCACGTCACTAATACACACACGACACGTTGACCCAAATTCATTGGATACAGTGCTCGTAAAAAGAGTTGGTAATCCAACACAGTCTGAATACTGTCATTGATTTCCTTCCACGGCAATCACTGTATCACTAATGTTAACGGCCGTGCACATGGTAGCCAGTTTTTATACCTCAGATAATAATGTACGTTTTGCACAGAACTGGTCGTTCTTCTTCGACATATCCAAATAGTTTGGTCACTAACTCACATACCATACGTCGCACATACGTTTTCTCTTGAAACAAGGTTTGTTCGTGTAAAAGATTTTGGTAATCCTCTAACTCTTCCTTTGGAATTCGGTGTACTATAGCTAGCCTGTAAAAAGTAGGATGAGTAGCAACCAAAGTCTTCTGATTCTCGTGCAGTTGAACAATGTCTGACCTCTGGAACGATTTCACATGAATCACTCCTCTTATAGCATTTAGTGGTTGAAGCATTGGTGACGTAACGGATGCAATTATTCTTTGCGTTCGACTTGTGTTTTGACAAACTCTCGGTAAATGCGCTCTCTCCACTCCACAGGCAAACCACAAATGTTCTCTTGTAAAGTATCCATCGAGTGATTACTGAGGTTGTGGCGTGGTAGGCAGTTTTTATACCCTCTTTTGTTGGAAGTAATAAAAATAGTGTCCTCCAATAATCAGGAATCGCTGGGTCGTGGCCAATAGACTCGTTTATATTTGTGACTGAAGTAGTGTCCTCCCATAATCAGTCTTGGTTTACTTTGGAAAAGAGCATAGTTTATAAATGGAGAAATGACAAATGTTCTCTTGCAAAGTATCCATCAAGAGATTACCGACGTCGTCCCACTAAAGGTTGGTAGTGACAGTGCGGAGACCATCGAGCATGTTCCAGGTAAGCGAAACATTTCTGTTCGTACTGGTGAAGTGACATACCACAACTGAAGCACTTGACTTTATCACATTCGCCCAAGTAGATAAGTCCGGCTCTATCTAATTCATCGGGGGTAGGTCCTCCCAGATATTTAGGCCACTTTCCTTGGATGGTTTGGAATCGACTTTCAAAGTCTCAGTATTCAGGCAAACGCACCGGAACGAATATTCTTCTTTCACAGGTTCATTTCGATGAGGTTAAGGTGAAATCCGTAGTAGTTTGCTCAGTTTTGGATGACATCCGTAGGGTGGTATTCGCATGGTTTCACGTTGAGGATGATATTGACAATGAAAACCAGTAAAGTGATAAGGTGTACGATAACAAGTGGCATCGCTTTCGCATCCATCAGGGTTGACACGCATCACTTTCCATGGTAGGTATTGTAGTAGTAGTAGTAGTAATAGTAGTCATAGCAAAGTTCCCATGCTGTGGTACTGAATCACTGAGGTCATAGCGTACGGCATCCCTGCCATCGCAAAGCACAGCATCGCACTCCACTTGAGAATCACCGAACTTGATTGGTGTCTGTTGAAAAGGATTCATCTTTCTCGGTTGCTGTTTGTAGTCACAGTGAACTCTTGGTCTCGGACATTGTCCCTTTTTATATTAGTTGTAATGAAGTCTCGAGCTTGTAAATCTTTCCTTTTTTATGTCTAGATCTGGAAGTCTTCCTTTTTTCTTCCTGAACAACGTCAAACCTGTACCGTAGTGTGATGGGTGGAAAGGCCATAAAAACGTAAGGACAATGCGGAGGCCATCGAGTATCTTCCAGAATAGCTGAATTGTTATAGATACATCGATCCATACACGACCTCAGACCACAAGTGAAACACTGTACTTTGTATCCCAATCCAGTCTCAGGTCCCAAGCAGACAAATCCTGTTCTAGCTAAACCATTCGGAGTAGGTAATCCTTCCCTATCCGTGGGCCATATTTGAAACGTTTCCAATCGACTGGCACAATTATAATAGTCAGGCAAGAAGACAGGAAAATTGTATTGTTTGAACTTGGAGTTCACAGTGGGTCCCGCGATTGATTCTTGCTGTGTCGAAGTCATCCTTCTTGTTGGTGGCTCTCGTCTTGGAACCAGTTTTTATACCAGTGTGTCCGTACGGCAAAGTGAAGTGGTTGGGAAGCCACACTCGCTTCTGGACCACGATTTGATATACCTTTTCCAAAAGCCGACTGACAATTTGGTATGTGGCTAAACGTACAATCTTGTTCGGTTCGTAGGTGGTCACTTTAAAATCTTGATCCTCTCCAGACTGCATGGCTTCTTTCAACACCCCAAAGTTCACCACTTGGTTGGTGCAATGATTGAGAGTCAATCCTTTCACTTTACACTCGGTGTGCACTTCTCTTTGGAGGTCCCGGTATTCGTAGCCGTAATCTTTGGGGCCGCCACTAGCAAAACTTAGAATCTTGTCGTCGGGGTGCTCATCCGTCCAGGCTCCTAAACGCTCTCCTTCGATGTCAGGATGCCGGTGACCCAGGCGATCCATGTAGATGCAACTGTCCGTGTCAAAATACGGCACACTTTTCTAAAGCTTCATGCAATTTTAGCGAGCATGGGATGTCACGTTAGCCGCAATAATGACATTTTCAAATTCGTCGGCTTCTACAAAGTCAAGTTCTTCTTCGTAATTGACTAAGATCATGTCCTCACGAACGACGTCTACGTGTTTCATGTATTTGGTTTTGTCGTGAATCATGTGGAACTAGCGGGAAGGATTGGACAAATACTCCGTCTTGGGTTAACACAGTCGTTGTGCCATTTTGCCCCACAAGCGATTTAACATCACTTTGGCAAACGATCACCTTCCTTCGTTTTTCTCCATGTGGTCTAAAGTGATGCCATCCTACTCCAAGTATTTCTCTTTGAATTTATGTTGATCTTCGAGAGTGCGGAACCAGATAGGATAGCCGCAGACTTCTTGTTTCAGTTTCAAACAAGGCATCCACGTAGGCTGCGAAAATGCCTATCCGAGTCTCGTCACCCTTGTGGTACTGTTCTCTCTTGGGAAAGTGGTACATTTCGTACACTTCTAACAACTGGCATCCCAGGTCCAGAGCTTAAAAAATTCCACGCTGACCCACGTTCCCGTGAAGGCGCATTCTTCCTGGGTGTGCTAACAAGGTTGGTCTTTTTTGCACGTTTCGGCACAAGTACTGCACAAGGGAAACATCACATTTTCTTGGCAATAGTGAGGATGGTATAAGTCGGTGGGAGGCAAGACTTTGCACTTGATCAGTCCTTCGCATTGCCTATTGCTGTAAAGGTCAATGTGTTCCGTCAGCAATTGTGGGTGCCCTGCGAGAAAAATACGATATTGGTACACGGAAGGATATAACGAACACACGTCCAAGTATTTGATTTCTTCTCCTTTCTCCTCGTCGGCGTGGCACAGCAAACAGGTGGCATTCGTCCGTCCTCCGTACAAACTATCCCGTGGGTTCAGAGGGTCCACAAACTTGTAACTTTCCACGATGTGTTGAAACTTGGGATCGGTTTTAAAACGGTGATCGTACTCGTGTTCCCACATTTCCACCACTTGGTATCATTGCTGTTCTAATTTTAAGCGCCGCTGATAAGTGGCCTCGTACAAGTCTTCCATGGTAAATTGTAAAATCTGATTTTTAATGTCACGTTGAGGGTAGCAGATGGGACATCCGTAAAATAAGAAAGCGTTAAACGCGTACACAATCTTGGGGTTTTCTAAGTCCCAGCCATCCACCGAATACTTCCCGATGGTCTTATCGCCCCCTCCGTTTCGGGCATGTTGGATCCATTTGTCTTCTTTGTCGCACAAGTAATGTAGGCAGCGTAGGGCTTTGACTGAGTATTGACGTTTGACAACTTTAGTCGTTTGAGGGCGGATGACAGCCAGGGTGTTTTCGGCCATGAATTGTTTGCGGTACACTAAGGAACACGCTTTGACAATAGTGCAAGCTTGTTTCAAAGGATCGATCCCTCCGTGCTCCATGAATAATTCTCGAAATTTTCCACAGCAACGCCGTGAATTGTCCACGTTGGATCGACAATACTTAACATTTCATCCTGAAAGTCAAAGGGGTCCGAGGCGTGAGTGTGCTAATAAGCGTATAAAGCTTCTCGTTGTTCGGTGCGCATGTTGTCGGGGTCGTAGTAGTGAGCCTCAGCCAAATGGGGTAGAACGGCGTGTTGATTGGCTTCGGTATTGAAAAAGTGTGGAAAATAGCCCTTGGCCATTTCTGTCATTCCAAACAGTTTAGGCATTCAGCTCAAAGGCATGGCCAAGTAACTCATCGAATCTTTAAACTGCACTTGGCCCACTTGCATTGAAATGATTTTGGCTCCATTCAAAGTTACTTTCGGGCTTTTGGTGCTTTGTTCCGTATAGTATTTGAGAAGTGTTACGAATATGTAATTTAATTACTTGTATGTTAATTTTAAATTCTTTTCTTTATTTTATTTTTGTATCATTACGTTTTATTGTAATGATTATTTTCACGGGATCTGATATTTTTGAAAGAGATATTATATTTATATAAAAGGTAGTATGACTCGCATAAGCACGATTTTATCTTGCTATGGTTTGCCGATGTAGTAAACACTACGCGAAAACGATTGGTTATTGCCAAGGTCAATTTCCTGGCCCTCGTGAAATTGCGTTGTTTACTGCGCTATTTGATGATGAAATAGTCACGCGTTTCATCGTGCGCGCTTGAAATGACGTCTTAGTTCAGTTTAAAAATACTCAGATCCCCGTGAAATATTCAGTCATATAATATTCCTTCAAGAAGAAGGATATATTTCTATTAGGTGCCGTAAAGAGTTGTATTTTTACATCTTTGGAGCTCGAGATGCTTGATCATAGATGACAGCTTGTTCAGAAGTTCATCTATTTTTTACAATATAATAATTTATTCCCTGGAGAACTATACAAGTGACAAAGATATTTGATGGAAATTTATTCTAAATTGAAACATTACAAGTAGTGGTTCAACGTGGAACTCTTGACATTCGTATAAAGACTTCGCCTGACATCCTCATCTTCCATGTTGGAACGTCATCAAGATTCGAACCTGGATTCCGTTAAAATTATTTAGTGATAGGACTTGTATTTTTTCAGTACTAGGATAAATGTTTGGATTGTCTTCACAAACTGTAAGTCCTGTTTCTTATTTTCACCTTTTCACCATGTTTTCTAGGGAAATAAATTATTTTTGTTAAAACTTACAAAGCTTGTTGGTTTCACTCTTCTCTTTTGTTACTTTTCAGCCAGCCTATACGTAACAAGGGAAAATTCTCTTTCAGTATACTAGTACTCCATTAACTTATTTAGATCAGAGTACTATTATTATAATTTAACTCATTCATTTTCTTCTTTACTTTGTAAGGGCCATAAAATCGAATTTGAAGAAAATTTTGAAGAATGAGCAAGAGAGAATGAACTCTATTACAAGACTCAAAAATTCTTTCAAGTAAAGTTTTGTGAAACGATAGTTTCACTTTTGACTTGAATTGCTGAGTGCCAAATTCAAGCATAACAAGATGGAAAATTCCAGACATGAAATTTGACCTTTGACCAGATTGGACAGATTTGGGAAGGCCAAATTGAGTAAAAAAAACTTCATCAAAGCTTTTACTATAGTATTCCTCAATGGAATTGCCTCTGGGAATTTTGTTGACGCACACATAATGGTCAACAAATATTGGTTGCCTGACTTGGTCTTAGGTAAGGGACCAACACAGTCTACCATAATTCTGCTAAATGGTTTGTCAAATGCAGGAATTGGTTGAAGATGAGTCTTAGGTATCTTCTGATTTGGTTTTCCTACCATTTGACAAGTATGACAAGATCTATAAAATTTGCAAACATCACTTTTGATTTTTGGCCAAGAAAAGTGAGTCAAGATCTTGTTATAAGTTTTATTTATCCCTAAATGACCAGCCAGAGGATTTTCATGGGCCAAACTAAGTATGTCCTCTCTGTAAGATTTTGGAACTACAATCTGATAGTTCACTGACCATTCGACATTAGCAGGTACCTCGAGATGTCTCCATTTTCTCCTAAGAATTCCATTTTTAATGAAATAACGGACAGGTACTTCAGTGGCTTCAGTTTCACTAATGGCCCTCTGAAAAAAACAGGAGATCTCAGGATCTTTTTCCTGTTCGACGACAAGTGATTGTCGTTTATCACCCTGATTATATAAAAGAGAATGAGTATTTAAGAGGTCACTGTGATCAATACCTTTCGATTGATCCAAATTAGAAGTGAAAGTGACCTCATCAAAACCCTGACCAATACATGTGTGAGCTAAAGGAATATTTTCCTTTTCAAAATCATTCTCAAGAGTTTTCTTTGACATAGCTCTGGTAACTGCACAAGCTGTGTATAAATCAGGGTATTCTTTTTTCAACAGGATCAACTTTCTGATCCAAAGAAGGCTTGTCAGTTACAAGTAGATTAACCACAACCTTGTCTCCAGCTAGGTCGTTGCCTAGCAATAAATGAATGCCCTCAACGGGTAAGTTAGATACTATTCCGACTGTCACAGGTCCTGAAACTAAATCTGATGAAAAATTTACAGAATGGAGAGGAACATTAACAAAGCCACACTCTACTCCCTGAAAAAGAACACTCTCATTAGAACAGGACTTCTCAGAAAAAGGCAAAATACCTGACAATAAAAGACTCTGAGAAGCTGCTGTATCCCTTCAAATTTTAATACGGACAGGATTAGCCAAATCACCCAAGAGTGATATAGAACC
>JAECUM010035908.1:0-37418 GCA_016617855.1 Megalonaias nervosa
TGACATCTGAAAAGAGATGCCATTTCCGCCCTACTTGAGGCCTTAGTGGCCTTCCGTTACTCGTTTTTAGACTTGACTGTCATTTGAATGTCAAGAAATCACTCTAAATACACAATATATTTTTACATTTTTCGAAATATGAACATCAGCGTGATATTTTACATACATACATCGCACATACATGCATGCATACATACATACATACGTACGTACGTACGTACATACATATATCGTCTTTAAAAGTGCCCTTTATGGAGAATGTTTTGCTAACTGCTTGATTTCAAGTATTCTTCATGTCCTTATAAAAGATGTGGTTAGCATAAATTCTGCTAACATGCAGGACAGGATGAACCACAAATCACAAGATACCTCCGCTGGATAGAATGTACCACAACTCACAAGATACGTCCAGCTATACAGTAACATTATCAGTCAATACATTTTGATGTACAGTCTTTTGGTCCGAGGAATCTGCATCTCGAATGGTGTAGACCCTAGCCATATTGTTCACAGACGCTTGTAACAAGATTTTTCTCAGAGTCGGGTAAGTACGGTAAATTTTATATTGGACATAAATAATATTCGCACAGATAGTTACCTTCGAGCACGATGGTTCTGCACCCCCCAGTTTAATGACTGTTGAGTCTCCCAACATTACTCCACCCCCTGCAATAGATTAGAAGAGAAAGAAAATTACTACTGACAGCTCCATTACAAAACTGTTCATTTCTGCACACAGCGGATAATTCCATACTCGCCCCCCCCCTTCTCACGAGTAAGTAGAGAATGAAAGATCCGTTTACCCATATACACATTTACTTTCAATACAATTTTATCATAGTAACATAACATAATATAACATAACCCCTGTTGAAATAAAATCGTTAAATAGCGACTAGTTGTTAAGACAAATTACTTTTTGTTTCTTTTGACATCATCTCTTTTTAAATAAAGTTTGCTGTAGAATGACTTTGCAGTCAAGTAAGTGATTTTAACAAGAAAACTAAACGTTTTAAATAAATTATATACTCCTCACCCACCAACCCCACGACTTATGATGAATCCTTCCATGCCGATCCCGATCCCAGAAATGAACTAAAGAACTTTACTCAAAATTAATATTCGCAATTATCAATGTATCACATGAAAATCGTACCGCATAAGATGTTCATCTATATGCGGATCAAACCATCCTCGTTGCCGTCATCTTCACCATCGTCGTCGTAGTCGCCGTCACTACCATCATCATTTTTTATGCCAGCATGGCCGTCGTCGTGAACATTGTTATGATTACTATCATCGTGTTTGTCGTCCTTCTCATCATCGTTGTTATCACAGGGATCAAACAAAAACCATATATTTTCAGTCCTCACTTTCCGTAATTCTCTGATTATCAGGTAAACACTGCTCGGTCAAACAGAAAGCACAGCCATTCCGTGCCTCCATATTTTGTCTTCTGTCGCGATGTCTATTTTCGAAGTGCTCTATTTTCTTTTCAACTTGCAAAACTTCACTGTACAACCGTGTTTTATATCAAAGTATATACATACATACATAGTCCGATTCCCTGCCATCACCATAACCACGATAAAAAGAAAAAAAAAGCGAGAATTTAGCTTTTGAAGTTTAAAAGTTTTCAAGCTGAAGTCGAAAATAGTTCAAAGTATCAATGCTAAAACTGCACGCATGGCTAGCACTTATAGGTGACGGAAAAATAATCGGAACAATTTATTTAGATTTTTAGTAGTAAGGGAAATGGAGACTTCTATCTCAAGAACCTCTCCCCACCCTCCAAACAAATATAAATTACCATCTCGGAGACCCTCCAATCCCTATCCCAAAACGACTTACAGTTTTTAGCTAGGAGATTTCTACCTCAAATATAATCCAAGACCTTTACCCACCTCCAAACAAATACAAATTACCATCTCGGAGACCCACCAATCCCTATCCCAACAAGACTTCCAGTTTTTAGCTAGGAGATTTCTAGCTCAGGACCTCTACCCCCTTCAAACAAATACGAATTACGCGTAGGATTTATTCGCTGGAGTAAGAAGGTAAGTGAAAGTTTAGACCTCATCACCAATTATCAATGTTTCAACCGTTGATATTAGAAATATTTCATCATCACCATAATAGAGACAGAATTTTACTTTGCCGCTCACACAGCGACGACATTCGAACAAATCTTTTATTTGCGGCTTGTTAAGAGGATATTTTTTGTCGATAAAATATACTTTTGACCGATCGAGATCGATGGTAAGTTTAGTATATTTTTGTTGACTTATCGGATCATGAAAGATTTTAAATCCTGCTGATAACTTCTGGCTCAGTTGTTCAAGGTTATTGAAATACTTGCTGTTATCAGATTTGATGAGCGAAAGTTTTAGCTTGTCACGGCCGCTGAAACATATACCTGATATTTCATTATTAATGTCAACTGTCAACTGTTTGCCGTCTATCATTAGATATTTGATCTTGCTATTATAGCTATTTGTCACTGTCAAATTTTCAAACATTATTTTTATTGTTTACATAAAATTTCATACCTAGTCATCAAACATAATATCGAGTATAGATCTATCATAAAAACAATACCCAAATGCAAATGTATCTACTCCATTTTCGCAATAACGTTTGTCATCAAAATTACTCAATCCGCGTTTGATAATGACATCTGTTTCGAGTTTATGATGATTTGCTCGAATAGCCATTGCTCTTATAAAACTAACGCCGCCGTCAAGCGCGTGCTTGTAATCATCAAATTTCATTAACTTTTTAACAAAATCGCGAGGCAGACCTCTTGCTTTGTTCGTTATTTTATTATTGTCTAGCAATACGGCGTACATTTTACTGCGCAATCCAATAAAGTATTTGATGATGCTGGAGTTCATTTCATCCTTGAACTTACCAATAACCTTTTTATTTGTGTCATCATGAAATTTACTGTCACGAGGGCAATCGAAAAGATCAAACAGATGTCGATTATCGTATATATCCTGATAGACGTCCTCCCATTCGATTTCATACACGAGCGAGTCGGTATCAGTAAACAATAGTCTACTTGACGGCCACTGATTTTTAACAAAATTGTAATGAAAATCGTACATGAGCCACTTCGATAAATCTAACACGGAAGCTCCAACGTAAATTGGTTTATTTAGTTTTAGATTTGTTTTTCTTCTTTGTATCGCGACAAGATTTTCATTAAAAATTTTCATACTAACAAAATCATCGTCTGACACAAGTTTATTCCTGCGATTGATATCATTAACTAGCTCGATATTTACTCGTTTTCTAATATTTTCCATCGTCTTACCAAAAACGGAGTTGTTCATAAGCTTAAAGAAGTTTTTTTTTTCAAAATCGGTTTTCGCTACAGCTCTTCTCGAAGTGTTTAAGTTAATATAACCTTTCATCCAAGGTGACTGATTAAACTTTAAAACTCTATGAACTTTCCTCAACACAAGACCAGCATCTACTGCTTGTTTTAAATCTTTATAATGCAAAACATAATTTTTCTTATCGAGTAAATTTGGTACTAGTTTTTTTTACCATAGAATTTTGTCTTGCTGATGCTATCGCTTGTTGTTCTTGAGATAACATACTATAATTTATTACCATTGATTCCGCACAGAAAGGATAATCGTTGTGTAAATTGTGTAGCGATGTTGGATAATCGAGATCAACTTCAACGAAATACGAAATATCGTCGGGTATCTTTTTTTCTGTCTCCGATAGAAATTGTTCAGGTGTAATCCAACGAAATCCACCAAAGGGCATTGGTTCGGCCATAGAATAACCGTACAAATTATTACAATCTAGATAAATTATATACTTCGGAGGAAGATTCGGATTGTACTCTTTCAGGTATTTGTTGTTTGCTTCAGAATATTTCTTTGTTATAACGCTAATACCGCCTCTGATACCTTTTTCGATAAAATTGAACATATCAACGTCAGTCAGTAATTCTAACTTTACTTTAATAAACTTTAACAGAGCATCCCAAGATAACCCAGGGGAAGAGTAATACCAGCAAGGATAAAGTCCGTAATTGTTATAGCTCACTTTTCGAAAACTTTCAAATACGTCCGCCAGCAATAACACGTCAGTTTTCAGATACAAATCATGATAATCGCCAAACGTCTTGCAATCAAATTCTTTCCAAGTATCTTGTGCGTACTTATACTCGCTATCAGTTATACTTTCATTTTTAAGTTGCGAATAAAATATATCCTTGTCAGGTAAAGACGTTTCATCAAATTTACTCCAATCGTCGAGATACTCGTACGGAAATACTCCTTTTTTAGTCAATAGATTAAATTTATCTCCAAAACAGTCTCGTAGGTTATCAAACTCACTACAACCTTTTACCAGCTCATCTAACGATGCTGCCATAAACTGTAGGCTGTCAATAAAACGCAACTTACCTAAAGTAACTGACATATACTTTTCAAAATTATTCGGAATACACTTGATCACGTTGTCGAATTTTAAACGAGATTTTATTTCAGGATCACCAAAAGCTTCTACTATAATATGGCTATCATATCCTCTGAAATTGTGAAGAACAACTGGAATAAAATCTGGAGCATGAAACCTTAAATTACATTTATCATGAGCCGCTCCACGATACTGTCCTGTTAGATGACAATGGTCACGTACTTTTTTATTATCAGAAACGTCAAAAGCTTTTTCACAAATATGACAAAATTCTGCTTGATCGTGATCAGATTCTTGTTGAGATGTCAGTTTTATCATTGGAGTTATTCTTTTTAAACGATTAAATATATCATTAACTTCGCTAATTAACTGCTTGAGAAGCGAAACAGCTAGATTTTTAGCGCGATATAATTTGATTGGTTTGGATAAGCTCGAATCAGCACAGCAAACTATTTTGTACGCCACTCCGCATGGAACATGATTTTGAGTTTTTCTTGTACTCGATTTGTCAGGATTATTTTCTACGCCAAGAACAGGCTGGAGCAAGCACTCGAAATCAGCGCATATAACGAAAGGAATATTTAGTTTATGATTATTATTGACAAACTGTAATAAATTATTTTCTTTGGACGGCATTGTTATTCGTTGTACGTCACTACAGTAATGCAAATGCTTTTGTAATGTTTCATTGTCAGAGCAACCGTGCAAGCAGCGATAACAGAAGAACTTTTATTGTTTTGTTTACTATACTGTCTGCCAACTAGTCCATTAAAGTTTTTAATCCAAACGTAATGATTCTTATAAAACAGCAAGTTTATTGTCGATTGTGAAGCTTTTTCTGAAATATATCTCGGATAGACGTTTTCTTTTTCATCTAGTCCGAAAACATTTATTGAAACATTATTTTGCTTTTCAAACTTTGGTATTTGATTTTCTGCAACTGGAAAGTCAATGCCATTAAAATTTAATTTTGATACGTGACTAAAATACTTGTCAATGCGATCAGCATTTTGTTCTGCTGGAAATAGCGCAGAAAGAATAGCCCACTGAAAGCATCTGTTATCGACGTTCTATACAGCATTTTTTATTTTTTATTTTTTGTGGTAGGTCAGTATATGAACTACCGCGTAATACGTTATATTTTATTGTGTGAAATAAAATTTCAGTAATAATTTGAAACTTCCAACCCGAACCCGATTCGGTAAATTCTTCTATCTTTTTCCAAATTTCCTGGTGTATTTCATCAGCTAGTGATGAAAGATCAGTTCCAAGCAAAACACGCCTTGATTTTGCGTTAATGTAAGGGTCTGCAATTTCCTTGTCTGTCACAAGTAGCTTTGAAAATATAATGTGATATTGCACTAATATTCTCAGACCCTTATGTTTTTCAAGTTCACGTTTTACAGTTGGCTCTAGCAAATGATAGAGATATGTTGCAGTGAAATTTATCAGTACGATTTGTTTATCGAACCGATAACTGTTGTCAAATCCTGTAAAGGCAGTCGCTATTTTTTCAGGTTCTCCCATAAGGCTCTTTTTAGCTATATCACGTAATTTCAGCATTGTTATATATAGTGTAATATTATATCTCTAATTGATTGTTCGATCGATAACTCACCGCACGCCAGTTGAAAAATCAATTAGAGATATTAAATGCTTATAGTATAATGAAACAAAATATGACAAACGCAAACGAGCAAGAGTATTATTACATTCACCTCAAGTACAACTTGTACGCTGGTAATGTACTTGGTTCGGTTATTAACATAAAATCTCAAAAATCTGTTGGTAAAGCAACGCCAGCAGGTTATAAGATTAGTGTTAAAGGTGACAATGCTGAGAGAACGGAAATATTAAAGAAAGATTTTATTTACACTTTGTTCTGTGACGAAATTCCAGAAGGACAACGTGTATATCATGTTAACGGCGCGGTCACTGATGACAATATTGAAAACTTATCTTTACAAAACGAATTTCAGCCGCATCCGGTATTTGATTTATACGAGGCAAATGATAAGGGAATTATTCGAAGAAGAAAAACTAAAAAAGTTGTTGGTTTTATGAATAATATGGGGTATCTCATGGTAACTGTCAGAGGAACACTAATCGATAACGTTAGTTATCTTAGCCATCGTTTTGTTTACGAGACGTTTAACAGACCTATACCTAATGGTTTGGTTATTAATCACATCAATAACGTAAAGACTGACAATCGAATGGAAAATTTAGAACTAGTTACCCAGGAGGAAAATGTGAGAAAAGGACGAGGTGGTGGTATCAATTTTAGATGTCCGGTAAAACCTGTTGTTTCATTTAATCTCGAAACAGATGAGGAAATCAAACTTCCTTCAATCTCATCTGCTGCTCAATACTACAAGATAAATCCCAGGGTAGTAAAATTTGTTGCCGATAGAATAATAAGATCAGCTTTTTCAAGCGAATACGATGCTTGGATTATCTTTAGATACGATGATTAAATATATTTGCCAGCTCCTTTTTGGTTAAGCAATTATGAGCAAACGCTATAATATCATCTTTATCAAATTTCAGCGTCATTATTGCGCTATCGTTAAGTTTATTTTTTTCTGCTGCTGTTAGCAATATCCTATCATTTTCGCCTTGCGTAACAATAACATCGACAGAATAAGAATTAAACCCTAACAGACATTTTCTCACTGCTTCAGCTAGTTCGTTATAATATAATAACTTTTTGGTGATATTTTACCTCGTTAGTCATCTTATAACAATAAATTAGATAAAAGTATATTATAATATGAACTTGATGAAAAGACTTGCTGATATATATTCGGAAGATACAATCGCAAGTGATACAATCACTAACGACAAAGTCGCAGACAATATTACAATCACTAACGATATAATAGACGAATTTGCTAGTTATAGCGAAGATGATATTTTACTTAATAATGACGATGAAGATGAGATAGTCGCCGTCTCCGACAGAAAAAATTACAGCAGACCGACAACAGGACGATATAATGTTAAGTATCACATTGCTAAAAAGATAATAAAATTTAATTTTACTGTTGCCGAACAACAAATATTTTGGAAGCTTATCAAACCGTTTTTAAATCTAAAAATAACTGGCCAGCAAAGGAGCATAAAATACGATTTTATTTTTGCTAAAATATTCAATTTAATGCCAGATGATGATGCAAGAAAATTACATTTAATTTCGTTATGTAAAACTATCAAATGTAAATCCGTACTTGTGAAATACGAACAAATTTATAATAACATTATTGGATCGACTTAGTTGGTATCCAACTATTAAATTTATCGCTATACCCGCGCCACTTAACTAAACTTTTATTGCCTTTTTTCCTGATAACTTTTTCGATAACGAAAACATCTTGTTCAGTTTTCTGAAGTCCCTGCTCGTAAAAACTGCCAGTTATAGGTTCACCTAATAAATCTTTTAACGAGTATGTTACAGGTATTGTTAAAAGTACTTTATCAACAACAAATACTTCTTCGCTCCAGTCTGGAGTAAATCCTTTTTCAAATGTTTTTTTCGTCAAAGAAATTCTAACTTTATCACCAACTTTAAATTTATGTCTGCGATACATGTTTTCGTTCGCTAATATCGGATTTTTAATTGCGTCATTTGGCGACATTTTGGTGGTTCGATGTTTCGTGTTATTATATTCGTCAAAAATTTTCTGTAAATTTTCAATATATTTACTCGTATTTTTAGCTGTAAAATATTTGTTTATTTTTCGTTTAGCGTGCGATTAAATCGCTCGACGACAACGCTTTTACCTTTGTTCCCTGTAATATATTTTTTTGATATTATTTTGGAGCAAAAACTGCTCGAACTTTTTATTGAAAAACTCCGCTCCGTGATCGGTCCAGATTCTATTTGGTTTTCTTTCTGTACTAACGATAACCTGTTTTAACGCGTCAGTTATTGACGTTCCTGCCTTGTCTGAAACTGGAACACTAAAAGCATATTTGCTAAAAATATCTATAACATTAAATAAGTATTTCTTATTATCATTAAATTCAGCTAGATTTGACGCATCTACTAAATCTATTGCCCAGATGTCATCAACGGCATTTGCGAAAACTTTACGTCGCGTAAACTTTTTTTTTTAGGTTTGTGTAATTCAGCTGCAAGATCATCATACAATTCTTCACCGAATCCCAATTTATATTTTGCTCCAATAAAACCCTCCACCAGCCTTCTATCAAAACGTTCTCGCATATTTGTTGGTTTCATATCACGAAGTTCGTCTAACATTACTTTATCACAACCAGCCTTATCTTGCTCGTTGTCCCGGTAGCAGATAACATGGCGTATTGCTATCTCATCAACTTGATTGTAATGCTCTTGTCCTGGCAGCGGATTATCATTTTCATCTAGTTGTTTATCAAGAGGATTATAAGGTCCATTATATTTATGGCCTGGCAATGTCCAGCCTCCGTTTGGTTTTGGCAATTTGCCAATTACTTTATGTATGTCTATACCTGTTCCTATTATTTCTCTGTTGTTGCACTGTTGACAGTATGTGACAATTTTATTTTGCTCAAGACATAAATCTCTATCACAATCACACTTGCATCACATTCTATTAATTAGTCGTCTACTAAAATAACGTCAGGGCAACCAGCTCCCAACGACTTTATCGCTGGGGATAATTTCTTTAAAAACATACTTTTTCTTTTTCCACAAATTGCGCAAAGACTTTTTGGCATCGTCCTGTTGTTCTTTGTTTTTTCTGTTGTTTCATTGATATTTTCTGTTTTAGTTTTACATCTGAGACAATATGTTGACATTATATATTTGTAAGTTTAGATAAAATTACTAGTAAGCTTTAGAAAGATTTACAAAAATTCATTGCAATCTCATCATTAGCGTGAGAAGGTTGCTTGTCAAACTGTAAAATAAAATTTAAAAAATTAAATTTAGGCTGGGACATCTGTTTAATGAACATTATACAATAATATCCACAAGCAGACGTTCCAACAGGTTGAAGTTGATTGGACGAATAATATATTATTTTATATTTTTTGTTTATATATTTTTTTATTGCGTCGCTCGGAGGAAGTCCAAATGAGTCAAAATAATTGTTGTTAAAAACTGCTACCCAATGTGTACCAGATCCGTCGTTGAAATCTTGTATATTTATCGCACACGAACCCAGCGATTTTATCGCCGTAAGTTCATCCTTAGAATAAACTCCGTGGAATCCGGGAACCGATCCTAACTTATCAAGTATATCAAAGTTACTTAGCAGGGTGACCGTGTTCCCGGCAATGTTAGTCCTCGTCCTCCTATTCCTAGCAGATTTGGTAGTATACTTCCCGCTAGTCCCGCTAAAAGTAAAGGAAGAGATCCTCCTTGTTTTGTTCGAGGACGCTTTGTTTTCCTTTTTTTCGACGATTTTGTTTTTCGTTGTGGCATTGTAGTTATCAGTCACATAAAATTTATCTTTAGACTGTTTTCTTTATACCACGACCTTCAACTGCTTTTTTCGTTGCACCAGATATTGCTCCAGACGCTGCTGCTAGTCCTAATGTACCTAACACCGGCAAAATTTTAGGTAATAACGTTCTGGCTATTACTGATAGTGCTGGACCAAAGAAACCACCTTGTTTTGACATCGCTGTTATTTGTGCGGCATTTAAATTTAAAACCAAAGGTTTGCCGCGATCGTACCTGTTCACCTGTTTTTTTGTCAACATTAATTTTGTTAAAATACCCTTGGAAATGTCAGGGTTGATTTTTAATGATACCTGTCTCTGCTTTGCAACAGCAGCTGCTAATTTTTTAACTTGACCATCAGTCAAATATATTTCTTTCATAATATATTTTGTCATCTTATAGACAGATTGCAGATTAAACTTGTACGGTCATTTTGCCGCCAACAGAATCAATCGTAATAAATCTGTCGCTGATCATTAGCGCGTACATGTACAACTATGCCGCTGGAACTACTCCGAGTGTCCAAGTAATTTCAATATCAGCTGTCGAGTCGACAGATCGCTCGCTATGTTTACTAACATCAAAATAAAATATTGGACAAAGTGTACGAAATTCCTCTGCCGATATCTGAGATCCATCTCCAACGTCCTGATATTTTTGCACTGCGTCAAGCAGATACATGTAAGGTCTAGTAATATTTTTATTAGCGTCATCTGCAAAATTACATTCTATCGCTCGTTCTGGATATTGTTTCGAATTTAGTCTAGCATATATTCGTCTAACATCAGCGTTATCAAATATCGCATTATTTTGTTGTTGGTTACCACGTCGCGCTTGCTGTTGAAATACAACAAATAATTGCCTCAGCAGTTGTTCACTTGATGTTGTTGTAACTCGCCATGTGTAGTCAGTAGTATTCGGAACTGTTGTTTAATATATTTTATGTTGCTGAAAATAAATTTTGTTTGTATGTTTATCGAGTATACTGTTTAAATCTGACATTTTATCGATTGACGGAGTTATTCGTGGCATCCATAGCGCAAGTTTGTTTATGATAAACTGTACATCAGCTCCGCCTGACCTAAACAGGCAGCGTTTTGTTCTGCTCGATCTAAAATAAGTATATGTTTAACTCCACGAAATACTTTGTTGTAATCGCGACAAAAGCCAAATATTGTACTTAATGGCAGCATTATTGTAATTTGACGTGATCCTTCTGCAAGTTCTTTTCTTCTAGCAAAACCTTCATTGTAACGTGGATTTTTTACGCTAATTGTGTTATTGATTAAATCCAACATTGCAACGCCGTCCGCACCTGCAGCTGGTGGTGCTATACCAAGATTATTACAAGCTGCAGTAAGTGAGACTCTTGTAGCGTCTGCGTTAGCGGCTGCAGCTGGTGCGGCTATACCTAGTGCGGCTGCATTAACAATAAGAAAAGTTCGTACAATTACAACATCTGCAGCGGCATCAGCTCCGTGTAATAAAACACCTTTCAAGAAAAGTTGGGTCGATTCAGCTGAACCACGTCCAGTATCTTTAAACCACATCATGTTCGTTGCAGTCGATCTTGAATAATCATCAGAAAACGAAATAATATTTAAGATTGTACTTACAACTTGCAGGTGACTTGAAATATCCTCAACAGTTTGATTGGCCAGTTGATATCGAGCACTTTTGAATAAGCACCAGCCATTATTTATAAGAGCTACTTCTGTTCCAGCTGCACTTGCAACAGGTGGATTGGCCACTGTCATAATCTGACCGCGAACTTCTAATATTGCCTTATGTGGCAGTAGAAATACATCTTCGTCTCGAGTATTAAATGTTCTAATACCAGCTTTATTTGGTTCATTAGAATTTTCATCGAGATACTCAACATACTCAAATTCTGTTACAGTGTCATCGATGTCATAAGTTTCTGCTAAATCGAGATAATTTTTAACAGACATTTTTTATTTATTAGATTATATAAAATTTTATTGCGGCGCTGTTACTTTAGATATTAATTTTTGTATAATCTGCTCGCCATTTGGTGATAAAAGTTTTTTTGTTGTTCTTATCATAGCACGTTGAGTTTCTTTGGTTGGAGCGATTTCTGATATAACTTGTTTTATCTCAGATGTAGACGGTGTGCCTTTTATTTTATCAGCTATTTTTTGTCCCACCGCAGTTCCAGCAGCAGATGCGGCTCCAGTTGCAAAAGCTTTACCTGAGTCAAGTGCAATTGGTGCAACTTCATGCGCGATTCCCGGAACATTTTCAATAACTTTAGTAAATATATTTCCAAAAAATCCTCCAACTATTTTTCTTCGATAAATTTTTTTTCTCTGTTTCATTATATCAAGGGGTTGTATAAAACTACGCAACGCGTAAGTGTAAATAATAAGTAACAACCTCGTTATTCAGATCCAGCTGTCGTCCAGATTGATCTGTCAACTGCATATTTATTGTTGTTATTTGATTTTCAACATTTAGCGGATAATAAATAACTTGCCGTGGACTAATTTGCATGAGCGAGCCCGGTGGAACTTCTGGCGAGAAACTATATATCGTTTGTCCTTTGCTACCTTGGGCTGAGTAAGATCCAGAACCAATAGAGCAATTTACTAATATTGTGTTTACGTCAGTTATATTTATCGACAGTTCACCGTCAAATGTTATAGTTTGTTCTGTGGTTCATCCATATTGCTTGTGAGTAAATCCAATCAGCGATGCTATGTTTGTTGATGATGAAAAATCTATTATCAAATTATTTTTTAATGTTATTCTAGCGCGTAATGTGTTATAGTTTGGTGTTAGCTCAAAATTGTCTGAAACTCCTCCATTTTTCGTTATTAATTCGCGTATCGTCTTATTTAAATCAGTCACGTTGTAGGCTCCTTGCGGAATTTTAACCGATTTCCACGTAGGTCTTGGAGCTGGAGTTAAAGTAAAATCAAATTTGTCGTTTACACCAGTTTTTACGTTAGCCATCGAAAATGCCAACACGTACGTGAAATTAGTCCAATTTCATACTGTTTTTCAGTATCAAGTTGTATTGGCGGAATATAATTTACTGAAAAATTTGCACTATCTTTCGCAGCTGTACTAGAGTCTAGTAATAATGTTATTGACATTGTTATTTATTATATTTTTACAAAATTAAGTCGCGGTGTAAAGTTTCGTATTCGTTAGATGCTAATAAATTTTCTGATCTTAGATGATCAAGTATGTCAATAATTTCATTGTCAATTTCAGCGCTAACATTTCCAGCTTCCTTTGATGATATCAGCAGCTTTAATCTGCCTATCATTTCAGCAGTTGATGTAAATATTTTTACACCGGTTCCAGTTTTTTCTTTTACAGCTGTCTTTAACTTTTTATCAAGTTCTTCATAATTATCAACCAACCGACTTAATTCAGTTTGTCTTTCAATAGGATCTTTTATGTCCTTTGAGACAACTTTATCAGCTTTCATACGTATTTCATCTATTTCTTTTGCCTCACTACTCAAACCACTAACTTGATGACTACGATATCTGTTATTTTTTATATTACGAATAGCTTTGATATAAAGATCAGCGATAATCCAGTGTCGGTATTGTCTGATACTGTCGCGGTAGCTTTCATTTTCCAGTTTTACATCGTCTAAATGTTTCTTACTTTTTTCTTTTATTTTTTCTAGGTCTTTAATTTTTTCTTCAACGTTGTAATCAGTTTTTTTAATATCTCGTACTCTCACATTTTTAAAATCGTATTTTTCGTTAAACGATTCATATTCGTAATTTCTTATTTCGTCATTTATACTCTCTAGAGCATCTTTAAAATTTTGCTCTTCTTGGATATCTAGTCCATGTTCTTTTCTAAATGCTTCTTTTTTAGCTTTTTCTTCCTCATACATCTCCTCCAACATTATTTGACCTTTACTTTTTTTCATCATCTCGTCTAACATTCTTCCAATCGGATTAACTGATATTCTTTCTGATAATCTTCGTTCAAATTCTAGTGGATTATTCAACAGCCGAATTAGTTCAGCTTGTCCAGCAGCAAGATCAGCAATATCTCTTACTAGGTCTCTAGCCAATCTTAATCTGTCTTCATCAGATTTTCTAATAATTTTTACAGCAGATGCTTCTTGCTGTTCTTTAACTAGCCCAAGTAAACCTTTTTCCAGTAATTTTTTAGAGTCCTCTTCTGATTGTGGTTTAGTTTCAGGTTGTTTTCCAAGTAGTGCTTCAGTAACTGGTTTGAGAATTGTGGCTGTTACTTCTGCAGCAGTTACTTGTCCACGTCATGCTTGCTGTACTTTTTGCTTAAATGCTGCTTGAGATTGAGCAAGTTTTTTTAGATCTTCTATATGTTTTGTGTACTTTGCTCGTTTATCCATAATTATTATATATAAATTTTATAAAATTTTAAGAAGTGGAAAACACCTTACTGCAGATAACTGTCAATACAACAGCGAAACATTTTAGTTGGATCATGTGTAAGTTTATCAAATAAGAAAAAGTCATACTTATCTTTTGTAGCTTTATAATATAATTCAATAAATTTATCTTTGTTACGTCACCACATTGCTCGTTTGCAATATTTCTAACGTCAACATTGTCCATAATATAAAACAACCAGTATTTCGCCGAATAAATCTATCAACATTATAAAAACCTTCAGCTAAATAAACAGAATTACATTTTTTATTTCGAGTCAGTGAAAAATACGATCTTATTTTGTTCATTTCTACATTGTTTAGCGGAATATCTTCAAAAACTACTATCTTATGTTCATCTGAGTCGAGTTGATTAACTGGAACAAGATCTTCTGGTTGTTTGATAATAAAAGAATCTTCGCCAGCCTTAAGATCATCACGAAGTTTATTATTATATTTGCTTAGTAGCTCGTACTTATCTTGCTGCGGATTGATTGTATAAATATAAACTCGATCGTAATTAAAATTATCACCAAGAAGTAAATTCATAAGCAAATTTGTTTTTCCCGATCCAGTTCGCCCAACAATAAGATAATGACAATCTGGAAGTTCGTTGTTATGTTTATGTTTCACCAACCGCTCTGTATCAAAATTTAATATCGACGATTTTGCCATTGTTTGTTATATAATTTTATGTTATATTAAACTGACTAATGTTGACAATTTTATGTGGGACAATAAATAATGAGCTACTATACAAAATTTGGAACATTGATAGGAGATTCATCAGCTGTAAGTACAACTACAACAATAACAGACGGCAAGATTGATTTATCAGGTTACCTGAAAAATTTCGGTGACACAATGACAGGAAACCTGTTTATGTCAAATCAACGAGTACTAGGTTTAGAAACAGCGTATCCACCAATAAATGTTAATAACACACAAGCTGTCAGTTATGCACAACTAAAATCTGTTGATGCCAACAAGTTGTCGTTGACAGGAGGAACTTTAAGCGGTAATTTAGATATGTCAGAAAAAAAATAATAAATTTGGAGGCCAGGTATCCACCAGCAAACTTAAATTATACACAAGCGGTAAGTTATGCACAGTTGAGGTATGTGGATGATAACAAACTTGATAAAATCGTTGGAACGGTTATAGGTAATATCAACATGTCAGGAAAAAAATTAATAAATTTGGAGACTGCATATCCGCCAGAAAACTTGAATCAAACGCAAGCTGTAAGTTATGCGCAGTTAAAATCTATTGATGATAATAAACTTAACAAAGCCGGCGATACAATGACAGGTAACCTGTTATGTCAAATTCAAAAATAACTGGATTACCGACAACCTCACCACCAGCTAATGATGCTGATGCTGTTAGTTATGGTCAGTTGAAAAAAGAACTTGCCTCATACTTTAAAAAATCTGGTGGACCAATGTCAGGCAATATAAACATGAGAAATAATAAAATAACTACGACATATGTTCCAGTTAGCCCTAATGATCTGACAAATAAAGCATATGTTGATAGTCTGTCTAGTGGTATAAAACGAACTAAAAACAATGTTGGATATATTCCAATGCTTTATAAAGCAACTGACAATCGAATTGGGTTTGAGGTAAGCGCATCAGCATATTATCTTGAAAATTATCCTTATTACGCTTTCTCTGATAGACATGAGTGGACGACTAACGGAGAAGTTGAAAATTTTTGGATTAAAATTAAATGTCCTACTGCAGTTGCTGTTTGGCAATTTCATTTGCGAGGCCGATTAAACTCTGGTGTTGGCCGAATTTATAATTGGCAATTGGAAGGATCAAATGACGATATCAACTGGACAACACTGTATAGCACAACAGACACTTACATTTCAACAACACAATATTTTACAATCCCGACAGAAAACACTGTTAACAAGTAGTTATATTTTCGAGTTAATGTTTTAGCTGCTGAACATCCATTTCCAGGACTGACAGCTTTTCAAATATATACACTTGATGATCAAATTTAATTTAATGCTATAAAATAATGTCAGAACCACCAATTATAACCATTGCGAAAGAATGTTATGATAATATTTTAAACCCTGATAAAGATGTTGGAGCTGTTAATGAAACAGCAAAACTGTTACAAAGTTTGAAAAAACTTAAAATCGAATCATTGAACAATCCAACATTGCCAGCAAATTTTGCTAATTTTATTCGCGTTGTGCATATGCGAGGACCACAACTGAAAAAAGCAATAGAAAACTTTGATATTATAAGCAGATACCGTCATCCTGATGATTGTCTAGAAGAACAAAAACAAGTTGAAATTATTTTTAAAAAAATATTACTCGAGCTTGATTGGTCTAACATAGATTTGATAATAAAATCAGATTTAATAAAAGCACGAGTTTATAGTGGAAGAACACTAGAAGAAAGACGAATAAACGAAAATCATACTCGTCTTGACAAACTAGTGGAAAATAAAAAAATGAGAATGAAAAGAAACAAAAAGTTGTATGACAGTTTTTCAAGACGAGGTATATTTAAACATCTCGGTATGTACTACCATGACAAAGAAATCTTAGTTAAAATCGTTACTATGACGTCAGACGCAGAGTCAATTATTAAAGTGTACGCAAACGCAAGTTTGCCAATGATACGTAAAAAAGACCCAGAATTTGATCCGATTATTTTTAATAAATCTCTAAAGATAATCAAAACTTTTGACGATGAAATTAGTAATTTTAGCGATGATGAGCGAGGAAAGTTTTTTGAAGAAGTCGATCAAACAAAGTTGGAAGTAAAGTCTGATTCTTATTATGATATAAGTGAAGAAGACGATGTTCCATTCCCATCATTCGAGTACTCTAGACAATTGTCACTATGAAATTATTACAACGAAGTTAAAACAATACTCACAAAACCATATGAAAAATTAATGTTAAAAGTAGCTTCTGCTGTTGGTCTTCTCACAATTGAACTAGATAAGTTTAAGAAATTAATGTTAGCAAATTTCGTAGTCGCATATGCAATTATCAGACAACATCTTGTTCTCAAAATATACACGTTAGATCAGTTGAGTTTAGTTTTAGGGTATATTGAAGAAACAGAAATCGATTACAGTAATTTGGTGAATAAAACAGATTTATATGAGAGTGAAGTAGGAAATAGTTTTGATTCATACGCTTGGTTAAAGAAACAATATGTACTAACAGATAAGCGATATGATGATACTTCGTCAGATGTTTATGACAAATATAGAGAGTTTTTAGCTGATCCTAAAAATAATAAATTCCGCGAGTTTCTCGATTCGATTATTGGTGCTAGAACTTTTGTCTTTGTATAAAATATTGTATAATGAAAAAACAAATCATCAATTTCAATCACATATCAGAAGAAATTCCAAAACAAGATGTTGACGCACTAGTACAATATTACAGATATTATCATAAAAAACTTTGGTGCGTGAAAAAATGTTTACAAATACTATAGCAAAATACTTCGAGTAATATAATATTTGCCACTACTAATGACTAGCTCTGGTATAATTTCAAGTGGAGCATCATTAAATCCGTTTTTGATAATAATATCAGGCGTTGGTATTTCTCTTGCAACAGCGTGTAAAAAAATTGAACCTCGACTTGTGACTAAAAAAAATACCTGTAAAACAGCTAGTATCACTTACAAAAAATTACTTGATCAAATACGATCTTACTTACGAGGTGTAAAATATGATATGGACGATTTAATACGCGAGTTTCGTATTATTGACAGTATGTTAACAGATATTCTACCAATGAGAGTCAGCAGGTATGAAAAAGATAATCAAAAAAAGTATGAAATTTTGTCTAAAGTTTAGAAATAATGTTTCACTTACCTTCTTACTCCAGCGAATAAATCCTACGCGCAACTCGTATTGTTTGAAGGGGGTAGAGGTCCTTGAGATAGAAATCTCCTAGCTAAAAACTGTAAGTCGTTTTAGGATAGGGATTGGAGGGTCTCCGAGATGGTAATTTATATTTGTTTGGAGGGTGGGGAGAGGTCCTTGAGATAGAAGTCTCCATTTCCCTTACTACTTTTTTAAAAAGCATCTGATTCAGTTAATCATGAAATATTGATTTAAAAAAAAACAAAAACAATAGGGGTACAAAATCTTAGATAATTCGCATGGCTGGTTTGATTCTTGCCTACAGGGAGGCACTATTGCCTTTGTATGGCCACTTCTACATCCTTACAATACGTGATAATTGGAGTCCCTCAAGGCTCTACTGTTTTCACTTTGCTCTTTCTCCTTTTCGTTAATGATTTACAACTTCATATAAAAACCACTGAAACCGATCTTTTTTGAGGATGACCACCTTACATGCCATCATTGACACAATCAATTCCCTTTAATAAATTTACAACATGACGTTAAGACTGTTATACTGTGGTGTGAAACGAACAAAATGCAATAAAACAGAAAAATCTAACTGTATGGCAACTGGATCAAGGCAAAAAGGAAATAAATTTATTGGCATTAATACACTGTTTCAGGGAACTAAAGCAAATAACATAGAAAATGTAAAACTTTTACGAGCAAGTATTCACAATCTTTTATCGTGGCATAATCAAATGAAAGTGAGTGTTATATATATATATATATATATATATATATATATATATATATATATATATATATATATATATATATATATATATATATATATATATATATATATATATATATATATATATATATATATATATATATATATTACCTTTGTTTGATTATGGTTGCACCGTACGGTGTAATTGTATTGCTACTAATCTTCATCAGGTAATGAAATTCCCAAAACTAGCCACATAATTATTACAAGAAAAGACTGTCCGTCCTCAGATCAATTTCTTAAAAATGTACTTTGGTTGTCTTTCATTATAGAGTACTATTAAGCTATTTTGAGAGAAAAAATGCTTCTTACAACGTGTCTCCACAATATATCAATGAGCGCCTAATAAAAACCTCCAATATCCATTCGCGGAATCTACGATCTGTTTCAAACTCTGATATACACTTGCCTGAATTCAACATCTTTTAATATGCTGCAGCAGTATTGTGGAACATTGTCGATATTGAAGAAGCATCAGCACTCTATTCTTACGAGCCTCACAAATTTCTTCTTTCTGACCATGCAATGGCTTAAACAAATTGGGATACCTAACTTGGATACCCCCATTATTTTCCCATCCCCCTCCAACCTACATGCATATCTTATGTTTGATTTACTCTAATGTGCGTATGCATGCATGTGTGCGTGTATCTTTTATGACTACATGCAAGTGTGTGAAACACTGTAGTAAGTACGAGTTTTATTAGTTGCATACGCTGCATTTATGGTTTTCATATCCTGTTACTCAAGAAGTACTAGAAGATGATAGATTGACTGATTCTGAACCAAATGCATTATCCTCAGAAATAATAATAATAATAATAATAATAATAATAATAATAATAATAATAATATTAATATTATTATTATTATTATTATTATTATTATTATTATTATTATTGACCGCTCCGGTAGCCTGGTGGTAAGAGCATCTGCCTTGGATACGGGAGGTCACAGGTTCGAACCCCAGAGAGTCATACCAAAGACTTATAAAAATGGTAATAACAGCTGCCTCGCTAGGCGCTCATCATATAAGAGGTTAGTGTTCGGACTGGTCGGCCTGGTGTCAGGATAATGTGACTGGGTGGGACATCATGCTACACGTCTGCGGCATGCTGCCCCAGTGCTAGACATCACTATAAACTGTCGCACTTCATATATCGTAGCGATATGACTGAAAAATTGTTAAGCTACGTTGAAAACCCAAATTATTATTATTATTATCGGATTTTTTTACCGTTTATCCAAAATGGTTGTTTATTTATTCCTCCTAATGCCAGTCGTTTTTCAACCGAGAAGAACGTACACACGAATTATTACAACGAAATCAGACCTTCCACAAGAGTAACTAGCTGAAATATAGCACGTGAGAATAGATAATTCGACTGACTTTAAATGAATAATAATTGGCTATGCCAACGCTTTTTGAAGAAAAGGTGGATTTTATCTTATCCTGCCCGTACATGCGTGCTCAATGATGCAAACATGCTCATACACAGTTAACGATAAAAACTTAAAACTTTCAGCTGAGTCGTGGTGGCTGCGACTCTTGCTTAAATGCATAATGCACCGGCAGAGTTGGGTCTGTGCAGTTTGCAGTTGGACTCGCCTTATAAGCGAATAAACACGGTATTTCACCTCCGCGAAACAGTTTCCTCCTTTTTGTCAGTCTCTTTTAGCTAGTCTGGAAGTGCGTTTTGTTCGTTATAGTCATGGCAACGTTCATGTAATAGTTTACACGATGTAATTACAAGTAATTACTAAAACTAGTGTACCTGAAGGAGAACACTGTTAAACGCATAAAAGGAAGTCAACAGCACTGCATATCGATAGCAAAAGTTAACAGCATGTTCCGCTTTCTCTCCATGTCAAATGAAGCTTTAACTGATGTACAAGCCACCTATTCCTTATAATGAAACCCTCGATCGGTAGAGGTATGGAGCCGCTGACAGCCATTTACCGCAGAAAAATTGTTTTCTTGTTACCGAAAAAAGTTGAAATATTAGACACAAATTGGTAACAGTAATCTTTACTCAACCTTCGGTAAATATCAGGCATATTTTCATGATAAAACAGACAAATAACCACCAGTGGGTGGTTTCAAAACTTTTCGCATATATTATAATTACATCTATCATTAAGTTAAGCACCCAACGAGCCTCAATACAATTAAGTTGTATTGTCTCGTATCATCAAAAGTGAACTGTATCCCAGTCTAAATAACATTCAACTTATCATAACCCTGTTATGTGTTCAGCAGTTGTTTTGATCGAGCAACATTTTGTTGCCATTTATAGACATGGGGCCGTTTCATGTCTTGTGTGTGTGTGTGTGTGTGTGTGTGTGTGTGTGTGTTTCTTTCTTGTTAACGGATAGCGTTTTATTTCTGTTCAAGATTATCCAGGGAATAAAATGATGTGACATACATGTGGTTGTAGATGTATCAGATTTCAAATAAATAAAGCTTTGACAAAAGAAAGATAAAACACTTGCAAAAGACGCCATTATGAAAACACCATACGCACCTGGTTCTGGAAGAGCCTAACGACACTTGATTTTGGACACAACGTATTCAGTTGAAATCAACTCAAGACACAAAGCGACAAATCATTATTTAATCTAATCTCTTCCTCGAGTTAGGAAAAAGAGGTAGATGACAATATATTGTTGCATTAAAAATGCATCGATTTACATGGGCAAATTGGTATTATTCACCGGTTCCCTGACTGTTAATATTTAAGATTTGCTTTCTCTTTTTAGGCACTGATTTGCAGCACCGGCTTTAGCAAACGCAGGGCCCGATTTTGATCATTTTGCCCCCCCCCCCCATTTACACGCGGGGCCCCTGTGAGCACAGCATTTGGAAATAAACTTTTAAACAAAATTTTATATGATTTTGAATTTCCTTCCATTGCTTTAAAATTATTTTCTCTCTACTGATATATTTTTAAAAAATACTAACGCGCTGGGCCCCTGTGAGCGCGGGGCTCGATTGAGCAAAATCGGTCCAATCGACCTAACGCCGGTCTTGTTGATATATATGTGGTACGCAAACAATATATACCCGCACTGGCATCCATATGAAGAATAAATTGAACGTCTGTCTTTGAAAGGGAAAAAAAGACAATAGAAGAGGCGAAGGAATAAGCGGAGAATGTTTGTGTTCGTGTTTTGTGGGTTTAATAGCCATTTTTCAGCACATGATAGGCTTCACAAGCGGTCAGTATATCTGGTGGAGGAAGAACCCGTAAATGCCCTGGGAAAAACCACTGACCCACGTGAAACTGCTGGCAAACGTTCTCACATGCCCACGTTGTCCGAGTCTAATACTCGAATATACGCAGAGGTGAGAGCGCCGTAGACCACTGGGCCACGTGGGGCCCGTGATGAAGCGGAGAAAGAAATAAGGAGAAATTCTTGAGTTCCGTAAAAGTCGGGTCCAACTGTAGACAACATAGACCCTGATTTTCCGATGCATATTGAGCAAACAAATCAGAATATGTCTTGTTTGTTCTACTGATTACTTCTTACAAACTGCATCGACCCAGATTCGCGGGTGCATTATTCGACAGCAGATCTGGGTCTGTGCAGTGTGCAGTTGGACCCGATTTATACATGAGTATATACCATATGATAGTTTGGGGCATTAAATCGCTCCTTTATTCCCCAACAAGATTTGCAGAGATCCGTTTCTATACCATTTTTATCACGTGTTTGGAATGAAAAAATATTTTTCAAACATTAATCAGGGTTCAAATTACTACAGCGCTATAATATGCCCATTACGATTAATATACACTTTTATTTCGGAACGTAACGTTCAATATGGTATACATAGTAAATGAAGTTACCACATGTAGGAGTTTTATTGTCATTACTGCCTTCTGTGGGTGGGGATGGGGATGGGGGTTTACTAAGATTTAACGAACAACTTGCAGACAATGAACTAAGGAACGAAACATCCAACCTGTTTCTCATTACAGTTCATATGGGGCTGTGATTTATAAGGATTGACCATCCTTTTCATCAAAAGCACTTAGCTATGTCAACTATTTCTGTCTTTATCAGGTGAAATAATCAAAAGATAATACTTAACTATAAAGCAAAAAAGAATGCAACCAAAATAAATAAAAAAATAAAATAATAAACAACAGCTGTTATATTCCAAATCAAATCTTTTCTGTGGCGATAGATAGAGCTGACATTTGATCTTGCAAGATGGTTTGCTTGTAGCTATGCCAACAATCTTGTACAACAATTTGTTAGGGAAGAATATGTGATGCCATAACTGCCAAATGTTATTTACATACTGGAGTTTGGAGCCTGGAATGAATTGCTGAAAGCTTGGTGCTAAAATATGGAAATAAAACAAAAATGAATCCCACCTTGACTTGGCGGGTTTTGGACAAGGGCGGATAACAGGAGGATTAGCGCACACGTATCTTACTCGTTGATACCTTTCATATTCTATATAACGACGTGTGTGTGTGTGTGTGTGTGTGTGTGTGTGTGTGTGTGAGAGAGAGAGAGAGAGAGAGAGAGAGAGAGAGAGAGAGAGAGAGAGAGCAGATTAATCATAAGATTGTTTGTTCCGCCATCTCTCTTTTGGTCGATGTGTATGTCAGTTTACTATCATACAAAGAATCGAAAACAGAAGCAGCCAGACCGGCAGAGAAAGAAGACGGAGTTGATTTAGTTGTAATTTTTAGTCTTGATGCATCCTTACTATATTTCACTGCAGCGGCGGTTTTAAGGCTGTGCTGGCCCGGTGCGAAATGAGGACAATGGGCTCCCAAAATCTAATTTCTATATCACTGAAGAAATTCTGTGAAATATTCATAGAAAAATACAGGACTGTTTTGAAAATTAAATTAAATTTTAAATAATATGCTTTAATTATAATCTGTTTTAAACAAACTCCAAAATTTTCGGCCCACCCACAGCCCCAGCTTGAGGGTTCGGTACGATCGCACCTTTTGCAAATCGCTAAGGCCGCTACTGGTAACTGAACACATATATACATCATACGACACAAACGTGCGCATCATGTTTGCATGCAAACATTTATAAAATTTGTTTCTGTATTTAGACACTTAAAATGAAAGCACCGTGCTAATAAAAAGGTACCATTCATGTATATGTACTATCATTCACCTTCGAAACAGAGAGGCTCTAAACGTGTTATTGTACGAAACTGATCCTGACAAAGCCATTGCTAAAATCATCTCTTTGAGTGGCTAGGAGAATACAACTCGTCTACATGAGTACAAATAGACAAATATGTCAACCATAATTTTACAAATATGATCCTTTCTGTTACTTAGACCTGTACATTTTCATCTGCACCAACTAAAATATACAATCTGCTCACTCGTAACACGCTTCCAACTGCTAACAGCGTAGACCCGGGTCGGCCGCCGTACAATGCTAATGACTTAACCAGCACAAGCCCCGCTCAGTCTGCGCATCATGAAATGCAGACTTGGGTCCACCATGCTTTCAGTTTTGTGCGTATAATATATCGGTACACTCGGTATGTTGCTTCTGATGTTTTACATCACGAATGATAATCACCAACGCCCTTAGCAACGGTTGCCGCCTGTGCGGAGATTTCTTTGCTTCTAATGAATATGCATCAACTTGCAAAACCAATCACTGCGTGCGCGAGTAAATGTTTGTCGCCACAGTGACCCAACATGGCCATTCTCGCCACTCTGCAATTATTCTGCTAAAGAAGCGTGTGCGCTGTCTAGCGATTTACTACCCAGTTATTTTTTATATCATCATGCGCCGACATGCATATATGTTACGAGTCGAACAAAATAGTTTGAAACTAATGGTCCCATCACGTATTTTGTTGTGACAGTTTGTTAAAGTCAGTATAATATATGTCTTGATTGTAATTTCAAACAAGTAGAATTCTTCGTAAAATGTGTTAACGTGGTTTTTGTTGTGAAACGTAAAATTGCCAATTGCCCGTTGAAACAGTGTCGTTGTCAACTCTTCTTCAGAGGTGCGTAACGTTTGCACGTTGTAGAACCCTTCAGTTTCGGAGGCCAGCAAATCTTGCAGGCAGTTCGCAGTCCCATATGGCCTGAACAAAAGTGATCGGTTTTGAAAACAACACCGAAAGTTTTTTGCGCTTACGCTGTTTGAATGAGCCAGTCAAAGCTTTTCTTCCAATCAGAGTCACTAATCGATCGATAAAATAGGTAGTTTCATTGGTGTATAGGAAATCGTTACACGTCATTTTGTTTATGCATATTCATGAAAAAAGAGGAAATCTCGGCACGGCAGCCACAGGTGATAAAAGAGCGTAGCGGATTATCGTCCCTGGCTTGCGATGCGACCATATAGTGTTACAACTCAAGGTCTTACACTGTGTAACAGAAACAAGCGAAACCAACTAGTTTGGTAAAAGCAACAAATAAATTTAATTCCCTAAAATGCAAAGTGAAAATTTAAGACGAACGTTCAGTATTGCGAATTAAATTCCAAGTGATCCTCAATGTCCTATCACAAGTCCAAAACAATAGCATGTTCTAAATGAATTATAACAGTCTTGAAGTATTTAAGTATCACAATGATATATTCTAGAATGTCTTTGAATTAGTCCTCAATAATCCCAAAGGAGAGTTCTGGTCCATAAAGTCAATGAGCACTTTGTAATTCCAATGAACAATCAAATCATAACTGAACGCAACTACAAACTCTGATCATTTTGATCCCAAACACTGATATTAAAACAGGAATGAAGACTTTGTTTACAACACACACACACACACACACACACACACACACACACACACACACACACACACACACACACACACACACACACACATTATATATTTCAGTTCAACTTCCTGGACTCAAATTTTAGTAAACATCCCCATAAAGTATGACAAACATCAGGTAGGCGAAAACTCTACCCTCAATCACGGGCAAAGGTCAACTGCACAATATAAATTAAATAGACATAACATTAGTAAGACAGGAAATGTAGTCCTTGCATGCATCAAATAAAATCCTCGGTAAATTGGCAGGGCAAAAATGTGTAAACCACATGCATGATCAATGTTTTTGCACCCCACTCCAATAAAAAAAAAACCCATCTATAAACATCTATCACATACATCAACATCTAAGGTCCTGAATCGTGTCTTCTTTAAACCCATAGGGACTGATCATGAGCGTGTCTTGTAATACTTCACTTGATAATAAACAATGCAATGACATTCCTGTAAATGTGCTGTTAAACAGCGTCAAATTTAATGTAGAAAAATGCACGCAAATCAAGGTTGCGTTTTTCAGGTAAATGTACAATATCGTGATACAACCTAAGTATGGGAGAAACTAACAAATATGGATCAGTATGACGAATACTTGTTGGTAGTAAGGTAAAGAGCAATCAACATGGAACATTATGACTAATACGTGTTGGTAGTATGGGGAAAACCAATTAACATGGAACAGCATCACGTTTTCCCTCTTGGTAAAATTGGGATGATTAATTAGATTTGGCTGTCGTTATCTAGAGGATGACCTCCCTCGATTTTATTGCCCGGTGTGAGTGGATAGATAGAGCATCAACAGTGAACTGAGCAAGAATATTGAGAAGAATTAATACAATACGAGCCCCCTTTAGACAAGAAAATAAAAATTTAATCAATAACAAAAACGAAACTAATAGTGTCAGGTTCAACTCAAACAAATTTACTTTAATATAATTCCAATAGCAGTGTTCTATTTTGGATTCGTTCATCATGGTAACGAGTGGTGAAAAGAGCACAATGTCCACGCCTGATTGCATCACCTAGCGTCGCTTCCTGTCTTTATCTCCGGTATCACACGTCTTCCCACCTTCACATGTATACGTTGATCTTCCTTGATCTTTCTATTCTGAACGCATATCTCTTTTCCGGACTCCCGTCTTCGGACTGTCCCCGTCTGTTCCTAGGAGCTGTTTCTTTGAATGACAAGATTACCACTAAATCTCTATATGTAACATCTTCTATATCTATATAAAATTCTCTCACTTTCGTTACTCAGAAAGCATAAACTAGCTATCCAAATACTGCATAAATTCTGACATAAGGTGACCTTAACGATTAATGGTCCTTACCGATTTAGACTGTATTTTGAGTAAGGTAAATCGTTATCTCTAGTTACAAATGACCCCTGTAATATACTTCCAAGTCTGACCTAATTCGATAGATCATCACCCTCGTTACACAGCGGCGGACCACAAATTATCATGTGAGCGGTGCATATAAACAACATTCCCGTATTTCTCTGCATATGCTACCACATGACTCATTAGACATCCAACCTAATCAGTTCCCCTCAATAAGATACATGCTATCGATTACTATTGCATAAGATTCACTAACTTCTAGCTCACAGCAATCCCTAACCTACAAGATTATTTAACATTACAAAATCAGATACAAATATGCAATTATCGTTAACTCACGATAATCAGTATCGTCCTAAAAGACAAGGACAATTAATTCATATAACCCTATGAAATCCTACACATTTGAAAATTTGGATCGCATGCAATCAGTCAATTCTATCAGTGAACTAGTAACTGTAAAATTAAAGAAATAAATTGCATAACAACTCTAGCATATCAACAGATTTCCAAGAAACTGAATAACCGATACATAGTATGAATATTAGTCGTATCAAACACATTTGCATAAACAAGACAAATAAAATAGAAAATTACATGAAAATTAAAAAATTGCGTACCTTAATGCTGTTCTTTTCAGAAATTGCGCGTCCTAGCACTAAAGCCTGTCTTTTCTTACAAGACAGCCACCTGGTCCCTTTTACTTGTATAACAAGGAAAGCACTATTCTTTCGGTTTCCCTGGAGCCAATCTTGTCCTCTCGCAGGAAATTTCGGACTAAAGAATTCGACCAAGGTCGTTACTTTTAAATTCAACATTACTTCCAAGGTGTACGCCTTAATTTAAACTGACCAATCGTAATCAGCGGTTCCTAATTATTCCCCAAGATAATTATCGCTTTTGTCAGATTTTGACAGCCTAAAATCTGAGAAATACGATGCATATCACTTCCCTTTCAAAATGACTATTTGACATGGGGTTCACATCAAGCGGTTATGGTCGGTAACTTTAATGTTTACTTTCCCAGGACAGCGTTGCGATGCCCGGGTCAATTCTAAATGAGCCATAGATGCTGGCCTTTCAAGTTTAACACTAACATGAAGAAAAGGTCGAAGTGACCCTTCACAAAGACCTTGCTGGCTTGACTGTAATAAAATTTTAATGCACAATGAATTCAATTTTAAGGTTCCATACTTATTCAAAATTCGACACATTACAAACAGTATGACGAATACTTGTTGGTAGTATGGGGAAAACCAGTTAATACGGAATACGTGTTGATAGAATGGAGAAACCAATACATATGGATCAGTATAACGAATATGTGCTGTTAGTATGGGAAAACCAATAAATGCTGAATAGTATGACGAATACATGTTGCTAGTAAGGAGGAAACAAATAAATATGGATCAGTATGACGAATAAATGTTGGAAGTAAGGGAGAACCAATACATATGGAACAGTATGACGAATACGTGTTTGTAGTATGAGGAAAACCAATTAATACAGAACAGAATGACAAACAGGTGTTGATAGAATTGAGAAACCAATCAATATGGATTAGTATGACGAATATGTGCTGTTAGTATGGGAAAACCAATAAATATTGAATAGTTTGACGAATACATGTTGGTAGTAAGGAGGAAACCAATAAATATGGATCAGAATGACGAATACGTTTTGGTAGTAAGGGGAAAATCAATACACATGGAACAGTATGACGAATATATGTTAGTAGTATGGAGAAAACCAATTAATACGGAACAGTTTGACGAATACGTGTTGGTAGTAAGGGGAAAACCAATACACATGTAACAGTTTCACGAATACGTGTTTGTAGTATGAGGAAAACCAATTAATACGGAAGAGAATGACGAATGGGTGTTGATAGAATTGAGAAACTAATCAATATGGATTAGTATGACGAATATGTGCTGTTAGTATGGGAAAACCAATAAATATTGAATAGTTTGACGAATACGTGTTGGTAGTAAGGAAAAACCAATAAATATGGACCAGTATGACGAATACGTGTTGGTAGTAAGTGGAAAATCAATATACCAATTAATACCGAACAGTATGACAAATACGTGTTGGTAGTATGGAGAAAACCAATTAATACGGAACAGTATGACGAATACGTGTTGATAGAATGGAGAAACCAATACATATGGATCAGTAGGACGAATATGTGTTGGTAGTATGGAGGAAACCAATAAATATTGAACAATATGACGAATGCATGTCAGTAGTATGGGGGAAACAAATTAATATGGAACAGTACGACGAATATGTGTTGGTAGTATGGGGAAACGAATTAATACGGAACAGTGTGATGAATACGTGTTGGTAGTATGGGGAAACCAGTAGATATGAAACAGTATGGTTTCGATTGACAAACTGCCGAATACTGTGTTTTACTTCACGGACATGATTTATTTTAAAGCAAAGTTATTAATGAGGATGATGAAATCAGCCATATAATTTTTTTTCTGAATAAATTAACTATGAGGTGAAGATTAGACAGGACGAATGATTTTAACTATTTAAAGAAACCAGTAGCATATCTCGTCGAAAGAAAATGAACGTGGCCAAATACTTTTATCCCCTTTAAATAAGATACGTATGATGTTGTGTGTTGTGAAAATCCTAGATTAGTTTCTCTCATTAATGTCTTAGGTGTAGTACTAAACAGCTCAGTGATTTGCTCTTACTGATAACGTTCTTTATAAACAGCTATCGCATGAAATACTATAATAAGAATTCAAATGTAGTGTAAATTACACGTGTTATATTTATTTAGAAACGCGCTTATCTTCGCGACAAAAATAGTCATTGCGTTACTTCAGCAGCTTTGCAATCAATTTAGAATCGATATTTCCTAAATACAGAAAATTATTTGTGTGAGTATGCATACTTAGTACACATGAGCCGGTTTAAGATCGGAGAGGAGAGAAGCGAGACTATGTCAAGGGAGGCAATTCAGATTTCCCATTCGTCTTTGAAGCAGTTATAGATCATAAATTAAGTGCTCTCCAAGTGCGTATGAAGACTAGGTGACTTGAAACCAATATCATTAACTATTTCCGGGGTTTTCGGGATTCTTCCTCCATCATTTATACTGGCCGCCATATATAGCCTATCTTGTGCTGAAAAATGGCGTTAAACCCGACATTTTTTTTTTTCAGCAACCTCTTCCTCACCCCTATTCTGGCTTCGCTCGTGAATGGCGAGACAAAGGTATCGTCTGTCCGACGGAGAAAGTGTCAAGCGGTAAAAAGACAGCGGTCATATATTTTCATAATCTTTGCTCTATACAACTGGAACTTTGCTAAAACATTGGTATACTGTATTCATAAAGTTTGTCTTAACCGAATACGCCAGAATACCCGCCTCGCCTATGTAGACAGAATACTAAGGCATCATAACGCCCGTCACAGTCGAAACCCCGCGTTTTGAAAAAGTCTTTACATTTGGCAGAGATGTGGAATAAAATTGAAAAGACATACAACAAAGTAAGTATCATCTTTTCAAAGACATCGAAGACTCCGCTAGATTGAAATCATTGTTTGGTTTCGAAAAAGAAAAAAGAAACGTTTTAAAAAAAAACGTTTAAACAAGTTTTCTGGCAAATGATAGAGAAAAAGTTATGTGTGAGAATCTATCTTTAGTAGAATTATTATTTTCCTGTTGAGTAGATGTGGAATAACTTTTTAAGTATTTTTTTCATGTTGAGTAGGTGTGGAATAAATATTGAAGTATAATTATTCTTTTTATGTTGAGCAGATACAGAATAACTTTTATGTATAATTATTTTTTGTCATGTTGAATAGGTGTGGAATAACTTTTAAAGAATAATTATTCTTTTCATGTTGAGTAGGTGTGGAATAACTTTTTAAGTATAATTATATTTTGATGTTGAGAAGGTGTGGAATAACTTCAGAAGTATAATTATTTTTTCATGTGCAGGTGTGGAATAATTATGAAGTAGAGTTATAATTTAATGCTGAGTAGGTGTGGAATAACTTTCGATGCTGAATTATTATTTTATGTTGAGTAGGCATGGGATTACTTTAAGACTTCTTTTCCTTTTTTAACTGTTGAGCGTAGTTGGATTTTCTAGGATTGATTAAATTACTATATCGCGAAATATCAGTGCACGGAATGTCCTTCCTTTCGAACAGAAAATTTTGCAAAGTTCATGGCACGTAATTCTGTTCTCATACGTGCGCTTTTGGCACGATAAACTTAATACAGTGCTGTTTCCAGGTGATCCCCAAAACAGAGCTGACAGAAAAGAAGTGCCTATTTTTTTAGTATTAAATACCTTTGCCACTAAACCTATAATGATACTAAGTGCTTCCAATTTTGTTTTCGTGTATTGGCAACTATTTATAAAATACTTATGACACGTCATTGTGGTATTGGTACCTTAAAAGAGATTAAACTGGAAGACATGGATCTTTTCCCCCCAAGAGAAGTATAAACAAGCACTCCTAATATCGTGCTTATCGGTATTTTGGACAGGGGACCATTTCAACAAGCTATATTTTTATTTAAACACTGCACATAATATATTTTATATTTGCCACTTATGCGTATATGAAGAAATACGGGAAAAATTAATAGAGATTTTTTAATTCTTTATTCTGAAATATTTTATATAATAAAAATATACAGTTGTGTGAGACCTGTAATTTGACAAGATGTCTCCTGTGTACGTATGTTAAACATGCAAATTACCTAGTAACTGTATATATCGAAGGCAGATTCTATGAATCTAATCTAATCATTATTGAATCATGATGAAGATTTGTTAAACTGGGACCCGGATGGCCGAGTGGTGACATATGTGAGAAAGCTGCCAGTATCTTCCCTGTGTCAGTGGTTCTTACCGGGGTTTTCACGGGTTCTTCCTCCACCACTTACACTGGCCGCCATACATAGAGCATCTTGCGCCGAGAAATGGCATTAAATCTCAAAACAACAACAACAACTTTCTTAAACTATTGCCGACTGGAGCGTAGATTAACATCACATGGTTTTGAAAATATGAATTGCAACAAGTCTTACCTGTTTGTACTAAAACAAATGTGTATCAACTTGATTCTGCGCCGATCTGCGCCTCAAAACTTCTTAACCAATCGAAACTGCTGTAATAAACAAAACTTGTACCCGCCAAAAACTGGCACGAGAAAATAATGTATTACTACGTCAGTATATGAGTGTGTTATTTAGGTCAATGCGATATCATTTCTTATATGGATTTCAGATTCACGTCAACGAAAAAAATAAAAAATAAAAAAAAAAAATGCGCCATTTCTCGGCGCAAGATACTCTGTACGAAATAAAAATATACCCCGTGCATTGACGAGAAACAGCATTTTCTTAGAGTACGTGAAAGCAACAGCATGCTGCTCACTTTTACCACTCCAGTACCAACATTTTTATTCATTTCTATTTATTGTGCTTTGCGCATTCCGACGGACATCCATGAACCAGTGTACATGCAGGCAGCGACATTGTAATTGTTTTATGCACTTATTCGGATATTACTGAACATTTAGTCTTTTGGTATGAAGTTGATAAAAAATGTGTTTCAAAATAAGATTCACCTTGGTCACTTGGTATATTTTTGAAAATGTGTCGACCAAAATAAAAAAGAATTTTGGCTACAATGAGAAAATGATGCCAAGTTGTAGAATCACTGGTCGGTATGTTTTTTTTTTTTTTTCTATATTTGCTTGGTAGGTCAATGACGAATGTGTTTGAACACTTGTAACCAGAAATGTTGTTTTAGCCTAAATCACTTCTTCATGTATTCGGTAACACTGGCTCAGCTGAATTCTGATCAAGGAACCACGTCTTTTCATCATAACTAAGGTCACAACAAACCCGAACAATACAAAAAGGACGAAACAATTTTATGCACAGACCCCCGATTAGGATAGACCGAATACTTCTATATTTGTAACTTAAACGCAAGGTAGGAAAGAATCTAAATTAACACGGAATGAAATATGTCTTAAACACTGTAAATGGAGGATATTTTCGTTTCGTACATTAATACCAGATATATTTCATTGTGTGGTACAAAATACAAGGTATTTTAATGAGTGGAAATAATATGAACTAATAACTTTATACGACTTTCGGTTACCAACAGGTTTTTGACGAAAATTGGGTAATTGACCATCTTTATCACCATGTCTGGCCCTTAAAATGTTTGACAGTGTCTTTCTCAAGTATCATATCTGCTGCTTTCTCGGCAATCATGATCGTTGGGGCATTTGTATTTCCTGAAACTAACTTCGGCATAATAGATGCGTCCACTACGCGCAACCCTTGGATCCCTTTGACCCTTAGCTGAGGGTCCACCACTGTTTCGGGGTCCCGTGGGGAACCCATTTTGCACGTGCATGACGGATGGTATACCGTCACGGCAAGGTGACGTATTACACATTCCCAGTACGAATCTGTATCAAAGTCGTACTGGGAGCAGAAAGCAAGTTTCAGGTCTTTTTGAGAGACCCCAATGCTCCGAAGGGTCTTTGTATTGAGAAAATCCTGGATGACCCTTATTCCTCGAATTAAGGTCTTGATATCGTCCTTATGGGTCAAATATTTGGGGTCAATCAGTGGATAGTCAAAAGGGTCCCTGCTCATTAAGGTAAGCGTTCCTCTGCTCTTTGGACGCAATACGTATCCCACTATGTTCATTCCCTCTTCATAGGGACCGTTGGGTATATATTCTTGTGCCGTTTTCTCGTCAATATTAAGCAACCCCGCACTGTATTTGTTCAGATAGCCACTGAAGAAGTTGAACTGAATATCGGGATAGTTCATTCTCTTTTCTTCTTCTCCAGTTGCTACGAAAGATGTAACTTCTAACCCCGTACTTGAAAAATATCCTGAGCCGAATAAATTATACTGCAGTTTGGTCCAAATAGTATCGACCTTATCAAATGTCATGCTAGCCGAAATATTTATTCTGGTTTTAAGAATAATGCCAATATGATCTTGTAAATTTTTGCCAACGGGCAGATCAGCTATAACGGGTATTTTCAATTCCTCAAGATGGGATTTTGGTCCAATACCGGAAAGCATCAAGAGCTGCGGCGAACCAATCGCTCCGGATGAAAGAATTATTTCTTTTCCAGCCTTCACAATATGTTTTCGTCCATTTCTAATGACTTCTACTCCAACTGCCTTTTTGTTTTCGAAAACTAGCTTCACAGCTACCGTGTGTGTGCGTACATGCAGGTTTTTTCTATTCATCGCGGGCCTTAAAAATTCCTGTGAGGTGCTGCCCCTTTTGCCCTTTCTTGTATTGATTTGCGCTGGGCTGATACCAAGCTGACTTTCGCCGTTGTAGTCCGTTAAAGGAAGACCGAGTTCTTTTCCGGCCCCTATGTAATAGTTGGCCATGGCAGATATTCTACCGTCAGTCACCGCCAATGGTCCACCGGTACTGTGATATTTCGAATTCTTTAGATTACCAATCTGAATATCTTCAGACTTCAGGAAGTACGGCATAACGTCCTGATAGCTCCATCCCTCAGCACCACTGGCTGCCCATTCGTTGAAGTCTTTCTTGTGACCACGCGTATGCTGCATTGCATGTAATACGCTTGTTCCACCGAGAACTCGGCCTCTGGGCCAAAACGATTTCCTGTTCTTGAGTCCAAGACTCGAGTCATTTTGCGACACTGTGTAATATTCCCAGTCCACTTCGGTTTTAATCAGTCCAAATGTTTTCACTGGAATATGGAAGTCTGGATTTTCTGTTTCATCACCACCCGCTTCGATTAAAAGAACACTGACATTTTCATCCTCAGACAGCCGCGCGGCTAAAACACAACCTGCTGAGCCGGCCCCTACTATCACGTAGTCAAATATGCCACGTAAATCTACGTCTTGTTTTGGAGATGGACTGTACATAAACCATATTCCTATTGCCACGGTCGCTATCAAAAGAGCTTGCATGTTGGAAACCATCGTTATTCTTAGCACTGTCTTACACTCTTACGCTCAACCACGTGCTGTATCAACTTACCCTTCGGCTTTGTGATAATGTGTCCCCATTTCATAGCAGTTGTGAAATATATACAGTGTATACACGGTGTATACTAAGGACAAAAAGTTACTTGTCACATATAGCGTGATACACAATGATCGATAGACTGCTGACTGCAGTTTTTACGTTAGCGAACCCACGCGTACAGATTGTGTATTTAATTTCCGAAAATCATGCGAATAGGTTAAATCATTTTCTATATACAGTTTCTGAAATGGATCACAACATGAAATCCATTGTTTACAAATGAAAGATCAAGCAAATAGAACACACGTTATTGATATCTCAAATATTCCGGTGTCTACAGTCTTGTTATCAGCTTGAAATTTGCTCCCGATTTGTGACACTATATAGGTTTGGATAAAAATTAAGTCCCATACGTTTACTACAGACCCGAGATCAAACACAATAATATTTGCATTAAACGACGGCTTAGAAGTGTGATAAGAAACACTAGTGGCATTTATACTGTAAGCAAGCACGTAAAGAATCATTAATGCCAGCGAGATAATAGTAAAAACAACACGTGGGCGCTATTTATTGTCTAATATGCATTTCGAACACTTTCTTCTCTAGTAGGTTTCTGTTTCTGCATAAATCGATTAGGCGACTCGTTCGTCTTGATGGCCATAAAACACAATTAATTTTACTATATATTCTCTACATTTGTTTCTCAGCACTCAACTTTCCACTGTGTGACAATCAATACAAATCATATGTTAATCAAAACTACCTTCAAAGATGACTTCACGATGAAGTTCTTGTCAAAGGTTCACATGCACTTTTTTGAGAGGCTGGATTGTAAACAAAGCACCATGCAATGGAACACAGATTTCACTTCCGGATCATCACCAAGGCCCTATTACTCACTGTGCACTGTCTCCGAAATATACACAGACAACCACACCATAAGCTCATATTCTCAAGAATAAACAATTACCTTTAAATCCCTACCAAAAATGTACAAATAAAACTCTTCTATCACCACCAAAATGAGAGAGGAAAAAATGTTCTAAAAATAGACTAGAACTACATTCGTGGGTACTGAGCTGGAAGTATTATTTGTGACACGATTCCTGATGAATCTCTCTACTAATCCACGTAATCCTTGACTTCTACTTGATATGAAAGCCACTCGTTCATTGCACTACATGAAAAAGATCGATGAATTTCATTGGATAACTATTTCGAGAAAGGGGAGGGGATATTTATAGGCCCACGCGAGATCTACATTTCTTTGCCTCGCTTGAACATAATATTTGTTGAAGTGTTCGAGTACGCATTCGAATATACAAGGGCAGCTTATGGTGTGTGTGTGTGTGTGTGTGTGTGTGTGGAATCGCCAGACAAAGGCAGAAAACTCAAGTCAAACTCTAAAATACGCTAGGCAAAATAGAATCGTGTCGAACATATTACGATGCCCTAATGAATTTAACTGCAGAAAATCAGTAAAATAAAAAAGTGCTGTAGCGAGTTAATGCTTAAAAAAAAGTATATTGGGAATGTTTCCTGCAAGGATAAGTCATCTTATTGGAGTCGCCAGTAATGAACGATCTGCTGTGGTGTGATTGGGTACATGAAATAACTTGGTAGCCAAGATACACGTACATGCAGTTCCGGAAATATGATTCAAATCGACATCCCCGACATAAAGAAAATCTAATGGAGACCGATACGAGGTCATTTGCTGTTGACCTTTCAATATTACCAATGAAATTACAACGTTTAATATTTGGAAAGTGAAAACGTTATTCGGAAGGTAACTAACGATAACTATCCATAATACGAAATGCAAAGCTTTGTCTGACACGATCCGCAAACAATAAGTGGACAGGAATCTTCAAAGGCCACCAGAACATTAACACTTTATCGATTCCTGTCAGATCTACCTATTATAAGTCGATCTCGATTTTTAATCAGATTGGCAATACGGCAACTGCAGAATTTCGAAGAGCTTTTCCGATCATTGGAGGAAAGGCCTGAGCTTGATCCAGGTGTAGGCACCCTAACACATGAGAAATCCAGTGTTTTTCTTGCTTTCTTTGTGACAAGTACCATAATTACTGCGTTTGGTGCTGCCACTACGTCTTTATCAGCAATATAATTGCAACGAGTTTGCCAAAAATACTGGTCACACACACACACACACACACACACACACACACACACACACACACATATATATATATATATATATATATATATATATATATATATATATATATATATATATATACATATATATATATATATGCCCTA
>JAECUM010035910.1:0-12500 GCA_016617855.1 Megalonaias nervosa
ACCGTCAGGACAGAATCTTGTTAGAACTTCCCTCAGTATTAGGCTTCCCAGTATTCTCCATCTCCATCTGGGCCCCGCATAGTAAGCACCTTATCCATCTGTCTGTCCGTCTGTCTATCTGCTGACACTTTTTGTAACCACAGTAGTTTTGCAACCCGTACACATAAAATAGATGTTATTTTAAATGTGAAATGCTTATACTATTTGGGAGTGTCTTTTGAAAGATTTATCATTTGAGGACCAATTTTGACATGACCTATTGCCCTTTTCTCGTCAAACAAATTCAGGTACATTTTGGTATGTAGATTATAATCTCATGGGCATAGATATGCCTTTTATGGATTTTGTCTCACCAACTTTATATTAGATGGAGTTATGGCCCTATAGACAACTGCTTCATATCTTTATATGGAATGTTGCTTGTAACCGGCATAGCTCAAGAACTATTCAACATATTTCGACACAGATTTTTGCCACGAACATTATCTTAAAGACTTACATGTGCCTTTTTGGGGGTTTAGTCTTTTATTTTGCATATTTAATTTGCATTGTTTGTCAGTTGGTCTTTTATTATTTTTATTTCATTGTATGCAGAGGATAATTCTATTTTGGTTGACCTTGTTCAAAATCAATTTCATTTTCTACCTGACCTGGACCATTGCTTTTTTTAATTCTGTGAAAAACTAATACATAGCTAATATTTTCTCTATGGTTATGGGCTCAATATTACGATTATTATCTTAACCTGAGTAAAGAACATTGTGTTTGCTATGTCCTTTATTATGATTTTAGTAATAGACTTTCTATTTATCACTAAAATTTTATCTTGTAGACATTAGGAACCCTCCAGAATGAAATTTTTCATTAAGTAATAGTTAGGGTTTATTTTTTTTATTTTTTTTTTACATTTATAAGAAATGCTTATGACCTGAGGTCAAGTAGATGGCTATATAATGTTCTTTTTCGAGAAATTATTCATTCGTGCTTTAAGGTCTGAGCAGAACCAGTTGTATTATTGTTGTGTCCAGTACTTAATTGGGGCTGGAATTTATTATTCAAATTATTTATTCACTGGAAATACAAGTGCTTATCTAAAATTATATTCTTGGAAATAGAGACTTGGATTCATAGTGAAATTTCAAATAAGGATATAATCTTGGATTGTATTAGTGTGGTTCAACAAAAGAGTATTGGCGCATCACCATGTCACGGACCATCACAGGCACATCAACACTTCAGGCGTTGGATTATTATTTTGGAATATCACTAAGTTTATTTAGAACTTTAATCACTAGGACTTGTGAAAGTAATTCTAGGATTATTTGGGATTTGATTCGCAATATCGTAAGTTTTTTTTTTTTAATACACTTTTCACTTTGCATTCTTTAGAAGTAAATTATTTGTTTTATTTAAAAAGCATGTTGTTTCTCACTCTTTTCCATTACCTAATTTAAGACGATAAAGTCGTCATAGTCTTATGTAGACCACTTTCGATTGCATTGTGGCACTTATAGGTGGAATTCATATATTTTTTAAAGTGTGTGTTGTTTGCAATGAGTATAACTCAAGAAATATTCAATATATTCTGACGCGGTTTGATGTGAACATTGTTTCAAGACTATCGATTCTTTTATGGGTTTTGTCTGGTCTACTCCATTTTAGACCGAGTTATGGTCCTTGTTTAAAATTAAAGTTTGTTTCATTATCGAGCAGTGTGTGACTGCTTCTTGGCCATTCCGCGTCTGCATTTTTGGAGTTAGCTTTACTGGATGGTCACTAGATGGAACGCTGACAATTGCTTCAGGGGCATTTGGAAGTAGAAATATTTTTCATTATTACATCAACAGAAGTATAAAACGTACTTCATAAGAAAAACTTAATTACTTTAATAATCTCTTCACATCCAAAGAATGCAACTGTAATTTCAGACACCAAAGTCTGGCCACAAAATCCAGGTTGGTTTGTGTTAGGTCGTCATCCATCACACTCAAATAACCCATAGTGATGGGCTAGTACCATATTTCATTGCAAATATCGCCAAGCGGTTCAACGTCAACAGCGATTAATTATGACCCCACAATAGAGAAATATAGTTTCATGGAGACTTTACCTCTCAGAGCAGAGATGTTAATCTCTGTGATGAAGACCTAAGCAATGGCTTCAAGGTACTATATACTACTGTGATAGTATGAATAATTTCCTGTTCCTTTTGCTGCATGAAGTGGACATGTCCTGGTGAGGCCTTTGCAGAATCAACCTGACTGAGCATCAAAGCCAGTTCAGCATTTACACCTTGTTCACCATACCAGGCCAGACCTGACAAGGAATAATGGGTGTCTCTTTAATCACATACTTCATTAAGATGCAAAAAATGAAGTGAAAAGTGCTAGATATGGGCACGAAATGAAATGTATAAACCACAGTTTACGTCAGGATTTTAAATCATTTGCATAACATTATACATGAAGGTTGAGTGGCAAAGTAGTGAACTAAAATGTATCACTAGAAGGAAACTGATTTCTGGGTATTTCAATTGCATACAGACTAGTCAGTGCCTGTACGATGACGAACAAGTAAACTTAGGTCATTTAGTATCAAAACGAAGATTCACTCTCTTTCAAAAACGCGGATTAGAAGGATAATTTTTAATCAGAAAATCCTGAACAATATTGTTCTGTTTTCATTTCTTTATTTTCTACTTGAATAGTAGCAAGAATTTAAAATGAAAACAAACATACAATTCCCAGCGTGTCCCAGTAATGACATTATCTCAACAACGATATTGTAACATCTAATTTTGCATCACTATCAAAACAGCTGCTGCTCTCTGTGATATGTCTACCTTTTTGTTGCTAATGTTTGTCAGTTTTATCCTCCGATTAAGTCCGTCCACTTAAACTTGCCGCTTACAAAATGTAGTTCCCAAGATCATATAAGTCAAACGCTGAGGCTGAAATGGATTTTTGCTAAGTTTGGTATTTTAGATGATTTACACTGTGGAATGTCTCTTGGAAATTGAACACGGGGTAAAGTTTTCTCCAAGTGTGGAAAATTTCTAACCATGGGTTGAATATTGGCATGACTCCCTGGGTCTTTCTTACTTTATCTGGATTATTAGAAACTTTTGAAATACGATTTCAGCGGCAAAGTATTCTCTCTCTCTCTCTCTCTCTCTCTCTCTCTCTCTCATTTTTGATGTCACTTGCACACCTGCTTCATCTGAGAACTTATTGTCAAACATACTGTCCAAGATATTGGATATTGTTGTCTACCTCTACTAACTTTAATTTCTCGGCCTTGATATAATGAAATGCACATTAACTGCTATTACGGTACTCTCCCATTATTTTATAGGTCAAAGCAGCAATTTTCACCAAATATGTCTGCGTTTCTTAAAATTGCAAACCTGTGTTGGCATTTTTAAATAATTTAAATGTATAGCAATAAATCATTCCGGGTATTTTATAAGTGGACTATTATTTAATATTTCAAGTTGTAAAATAGTTACAGGCTGGATGTGCGATGAGGAAATTTTAGGTGAGTGATAAGAATCACAGACTGAACATCCGTATCAAATGCCAGATTAGCCATGTAAGATTAAATAGATATGTAAGAAAATTATATTTGTCACATTCACCGTTAATTTTTGACAGATACAGCCACTTTTAAAAAGAAAGTTATTTGGTAGAACTCTGTTGTGATGATTAAAGAAACCAAGATCATTTAAGTCGTAACAAGATTTCTTGGGAATTTCCATATATTCCTTGCATACGGAAACTATCGAGGTACCGGTAAAGTGAACAAGTACTGTAGTACGTACCATGGGAAAGAAAACATCGCAGTAAAACCAGTGCGCCGGTAATACTGCGCACTTTTGGTAACCAGTATGTAGCGGTGTTGTATGATAGTATAACAGAGCAAGATGGGAATCTTCCGCTTTTTGGGATATCTTTTTATTGTTTGCACTCATCTCTCTGCATCACCATTGTTCTACGGGTATCTTGGGCGACGAGTTTCATGTTCAAAACTATAGCTTTCACAAATATTGCAAAAAATTAGAAGTAAACTGAGGTCCACTATCTAACATAGGAATCTCAGGAATTCCATGTCAAGCAAAAAGAAAGACTTGCTGAGTGAGTAAATGAAATGATGAAATGAAAGCTAAGCAAGCGACGATCCACGCAACATGAACTACATATACCTGTATTTCTGCGAAGAGTTGTAAAGTCAATACAAGTAAAGTTTCAAGATGCACTACTTAGGCAAGAAAGTACCTGTCGGAGGTACAATATGCAATAAAAGACACGACATCTTGAGCAGATGGAATAAGTGAGGGTCAACTCTAGTGTAGCACATATCTTACAGATGGCCAGCATCCTAAGGTCTGGATCAAAAGGACTTCTAATCCCACGACAGTTCCTATACGAAAATTATGACGCAAATAATGATGCCCATGGTCAATAACAATTTTAGGTAAGTCAGAAATGGTTCCGATTGAAAAGGGTGTGTCATCTACGAGTAAGGGATCACTTTCGTTATAACTGTTTGCTACAGCACTCAGACGATGCTAGGTTAAACAGTGTTCCACACACAACATAAGACCATGTTGATCCCCTGTGAAAAATTGGGTCAGTCTTTGAAAATGGTCAGGGAAGTATGGATCTGGATCTGTCTGCTGAGAATGTCAGATCTGGAATCCTCGGGTAACTGAAGGATCAAATACTTTGCAAAGACTGAACTAAAATTTCACCGCATCTCAAGTACCGTATGTCAAATGCACTGCAAAGTGTGCAGGTGAAAGAACTGAAAGATGTATCATGTTACCGAGATGTCACGCCATCCTGTATGTAATAGGTAATATGGGATGTTATTCCTTTTGATCCCTTGAAGCATATATGGTAGCATGTAAAACTCCTGACAAGGATGCCAAAGACCAGCTTGCAGATAATGGAATCTAGATCTTACCAATACAACTTATTAGTAAACCAATGAAGTTGCAACGAGGTGTAACGATATGTAACAAAATATATCAGTACATCCTCTGTATTGTTACGTATATGTAATTAAATTGCTTGTGTGTTAGTTTTGAAATTCTTTTTATTTTATTTTTGTTTCATTAGATTTTATTGTAGTGATTATTGAAAGGATTCAAAATTCTTTTTCAGTAATTCGATATTTTCTTTTAGCAAATGTTGTTTATTTAAGACGTAAAAGTGTTACATGAGAATTATTTTTAGTTAACCTAGTTCGTCTTGGGCTGGCAAGAACGTAAACAGGCAGTTAAAATGACTGGTCAGTATCAGGGCCATGCTTTCCTTGCGTGATCACCAGTGTAAACAACGCTATTTAATTATATGGTTTTTAAGTGGGGCTACACTGGCGTACGTGATGGATTTCTTGTAGTAGGAGGCCACATGACCCATCTCGCGAGACTTGAAATGATGTTTTGGGGGTTTAAATACGCATTCTTAATATTCTTCTGGCAGAGTCGTTTTAACATCTTGAAGGAGCAAGGTGTTTCTTTTTATTTGTTGCCAGATTGTTTGTTTTTCATCTGATTTTTGGATTTAATAATTTATTCTCCTGGAAACTCAACAAGTTGATTTTTTTATACAAAATTCTGAAAGATATTCATGGAAATTTATTCTGGAATTATTCGGAAACAAAAACTGTGATTCAATTGAGGAATTGTTGATATTCGTACATTGGACCACATCTGACGTCATCGCCTTCCATATTTGTGTGTCGTCGAGATTCGAACTTGGATTCTAATAGAACTATTTAGTGATAGGACTTGTGTTTTTCATTCTTAGGATTAAATTTTGGATTATATTCACAAACCGTAAGTCCTATTTACCAATTTTTACATTGTTTTCTAGGGAAATAAATAATTTTGTTAAAATATACAAAGCTTGTTGGCTTTCACTCTTTTCTTTGTTACTGAGTACGAGCCCTTGTCACGTAACAGTATGCAGAGGTCTTTTGCTAATGGTATACATTGTAAAAGAAGCATCACAATGCGAAAAGATTCTTTTCTTCGTCCACATAAAATTAGATAGCGTTAAAATAGTAAATGCCAAAATTCCGGGCATAATGACCTTGGAGGAGGAATAGGTCTCAGAAAGCGCTTCCCGTAGAAATAACCTACAAAATACGTTGGTGTAGCATCTGCCTACAGTTATTGTATATCTTTAGCTTGGGTCACTTTGCCATTTACGACGAATGAACCAATATCAAATTGAAAAAGGAATAGAGACCACACTTTTAAGTTTCATCTGCATTCAGCAGTCAGGTGAACATGGTGGTGCAAGGCTCTAACAAGCGCTGACCAAACAATCAATTTGAACACAAAATCCAGATCAGTCTGCAGACAACGTTCAAAAGGTCCCAATAGGCTCAATAGCTCACAACGTTCAAAAGGTCCCAAAAGACTCGATTGCTTGCAACATTCAAAAGGTCCCAATAGGCTCAATAGCTCACAACGTTCCAAAAGTCCCAATAGGTTCAATAGCTCACAACGTTCAAAAAGTCCAAACAGGCTCAACACAAGCAACTTTCAAACGTCCCAATAGGCTCAATAGCTCACATCGTTCAAAAGTCCCAGTATGCTCTACAGCTATTGTTTTGTACATGATTTTCTGTGGATGAAGAACTGTAAAATACCAGTTATTTATCAAGTCTTATCTACCGGTAATCTTCCCTCCATGTCGTCAGAGTCTCACGTGTCAACCAAATATTTGCAGATTGTTTGGTGATATAGACACACTTAGTTTATTAAAGACCCGGGAAAACTGAGATCGATTTACACATCCTGCTTTCTGTACAAAGTGTTCAGATGATACCTACAGAAAGGTCTTTTGTGCCACGACGCAGAGAAAATGTTTCTTCGTCTATGTGCTCATTAAGACAAGGGTATTCCATGTTTTCGTGAGTGGCAGACAGGTCAACTAAAAGTCTCTCTACCAGTGTAATTACTTCTTGCAAGGTCCAATAGCCTAATGTGCTATTGTGGATATGGAATTTGGTAGCACGGTCTAAGTTCAAATTGAAGTAGATGCGTGGCTTTTTGGCCACACGCTCCAGTCGCATAATCCGTTTCAAGTTCAAATTGAAGTAGCTGCGTGACTTCATCACTTGCTTTTAGCAGATTTCAAGGTTTTACATTCAGCAGTAAATGTAGCCAAGTTTCCAAAACCTGTGGCAAACCGAGAGCCATATAAACAACCATAGAAAGCCAAATGAGTATAAATTACATGCGTCTTGCCTGATTAATCAGGACAGTGAAGAGGTGAGTAGAGGTGATTATATTGCGGAATTAAGAGGGAGGCCAGGTTAGGGTCTTTACCTTCTTGTATGTGTTTTAGCAGCCAAAGGTTTATGTGAAGTTTTCTTTTCACTGAAAAAGAATATATGAATCCATTTCAGCTGGCATTAAGTTTTTGGCGTTGTCATTACCGAACCCCTGTTATTCACTAAGAAGGAAACATCTGCTTCTGTATTTTTCCCAATTAACCAAGTGAAGGATTGGCGTTGATTATCAAATCTCTCTACTTTTGCAGGTCAACGATGAACACGCTCCGATGAATTTTTTGCCCAGTTTTTAAGGATACAACAGTCCAAGACAACTTTGTTGCTATGTTAGTCTCTGGGCTAGGCACTTCCGGTTGCACTGCGCAAGGGTGTCTGCGCTGTAGTGATTTCTTGTTAGTGTTTCCAGAGGCGTTCCAGATCAACTAAAGCAAACGAGATTTTCCTGCTCTTAAGTTGATATTAATTCCCGGATTTGATCATTCTTCCTTCAGTTTCGCATCGTCTAAAGTCAAGTCGTACTTTTCATATTAACGGCAAAGAGTGGGGTTGGCTCCATCATTTTTATGATTTCTATGAATTTCATCCGCTCTGTTTGTTAACGTTCGCTTAGAATGTAGCACGAATGACAACAAAGCAGAAATCCGAAGACAGATATTAGGGAGTAGAAAATCGTCATTCGTATAACAAATGTTAATCAAGGTTAAATGTCAGCAGATACTGAACAAGCACGAACGCAGAAATACAGCTGAATGAGGAGACTCAAAACTAATCGTCTGAGGCTTCGAAAGCCCAGTGTAAGTCACTGGTCACGTGATACTACAAACATACTCTTAACTTTGATTTGATCTTTTAATGCTGATGCTTACCTCCCAATTTGTAATGAACATGTACAAAACGATTAAACAAATCTTCCAAGTATAACTAAGCACTTCTAACCTCATATCATTTTTTTTCAAACGGTTCTTATACAATACTGACAGGTGAAAAATCATTAAAACTGAATAAGTGAAAGCATACAAAAACATTTTAAGTATCATTTTGACTACAAAGTTTAAGTTTTAAAGGGTTCTTTGTCCATTGGAACAATTCATTGTCACACACAGCGCTGAGCTCTGTTATAGCAATAACGGATATCAATCCAATACTGTCCTTTGGCAACAATGACGTCACAGGTTTTCAATAATGGATTTCACGAAAATTCCCAATTTAGCCTTGGGTAAAATATTATGTAAAACACATGTTCTACTGTCGTTTGTTCAACATTGTGAGAGGTAATTTATAAATATGTCTTGTTCAGTTTTATGATTTTCGTGATGAATTCCATTATCATTCTTAATGTCTTCCTTATAACATCCCCTTCTGCAAACATCGTAAAAATTTAAATTTCCAGTATGTACATTCAAAATCTCAATGCATAAATTCACCCAACCAACTTAAAAGATCTGTGCGACCCTGATTTCTGCCATCTCCTTTTCATTGTGTGTGTAGTCAATAATTCATTTTTTTAAATAAGAGAAGAAGTGTGTTAGGGTCTGGGATTCCAGTAGAAAACATACACATTTTATTGGATCCGCTGGTGCCTTTAAAGACAATATAAGTTCTTTTTACTTTACTGCCAGTTGATTTTGTCTGCTTTTCATGCATACCTGTAGATTAATCCATCTGTATGACGTTACCACACATCTCAGGCAGCAGTTGCGTACTAACTTTGGGGGTGGGGGGGTGGGGGTCTTTGGGCGCCAAACAGCTGATAATATTTTCGAATATAACCAAAATTGTGTGCTTGTAAATTTGTTACTCTCGAATCCCAACCTTTCAGAAAATTACATAAAACACCCGTAAAACAAGAATTTGCAAACTCATTTCTGCTGCCAGCATGCGAGTCATGAACAAACTGCTACTCTATCCATCGACGCGCCCAACTCCCTGCTAATCCTCGTTCGCATCACAGCGAGTGAGAGGGATCAAGTTATCCATCAATACAATCGCCTGGGCACAAAATCATTTAAAACAGACGTCTGCGAATCCGTCAGACAACCACTAGCGGTTAGATTTATGGGAAGGGGTATGAGCGGATTATATTTTTGTCGACGCCTGCATATGTCGTTAATTTCAAATAACACCGATTTCTTTAATATCGGCATTTGAATTTTTTTTCGTTTATGATTTGGTTTGAATCGTATGTGTATTGCCAGCTGTATATTGCGTTCGGTAGTGAACTACGACTCCAAACTTCAAAACGTTACAGTGATTATTGCTGAAGGATTGTGTTTCTGAGTTAACTTCATTTGCGTGGTGTTTTATTAATACAAAGAAAAATGACTCGTAGATGGGCTGTAAAAGGTTCCTTGGATTCAGCGAAAATTCTTCCCATCATTTTACTGCTGCTATTGTAGAACAATACGCGTTAAATTTTAGTTTGGTTTAAACCAGAGAAATTTGGGAGCGCTGTTTTGATTAAATGTAAGTTTTCATATTTATACTGTTAATTAAATGCCTTCGTTATAAGGTGCTTTTTAATATGTAATTTGTAATATGAGCCTTTACTTCGATTAATGGACCTAATGTGGAGATGACAGACATGTATACAATATTGCTTAATTGTCTTGTGTGAATAACAGAATTTAGATGACAGGAAAAGCCATCAAATTTCATTTAAATGTAGGAAAATCGTTGGCTGGCCAGGGCTTAGCCCAGGGCCTCGCTGGGGGACCTCAAAGCGGTCCCCAAACCCCCTGGCTGGTAGGAGGGGACACTAAAACCCCCTCCCAATAACCCTGCCACGGCTTCGACCCTTCGGGTCTCGTATTCTGATCCTTTAGGCCATCACTGGCGCCCTGGGAACCATTTACGCCACTGGCCCCGGGCGCCATATACTCTTAGTACGCCACTGGTCTCAGGCTTACATGAACAATTGTCTGTGAACCAACAGTATTTAATGAAGCATCTGAAACTGGCTGAACTGCCTTTTCATCGCTCATTGCAATCCATTGTAAATGGATATGTCTGGATGACTTTCAGTAAAAATCTACACATATCTTGTTCATAACTTACTCTATGGTAGTCATTGAAAATTAGTGAGACCTGTTATGCACTTCAGACTATCTTCAGTGTTGTTTGCACTTCATTGTTGTCAAAATCAGTCTGCATGTCGTCACTATGATTAACTATAGCCGTGACTTAATTGACTCCCCCTACCCAGAGCCTTGCAACGAATTTAGGAAACTGTAATGGGGTTCATGTTGTTATGTATATTTAATTTAATTATTTGTTTGTTAGTTTTTAAATTTTTTTAATTCCAATTACATGCTATTGTAATGTAACTTGGTTTACTGGATTTGACATTGTCCAGAAATTCAGTTCAGTTCTGTTTTCCTGACTGGTATTTTTTTATATGTGATAAGAAACTAATAATAGAAACTCTGTATCTAGTTTCTGACAATGTTTCAGAGTCAGTGATAGTTTTGGTAAACAACTTTTTTCAATTTATTTCTTTTTATTCTTTCTCAGAGTAAGAATCATTAAGGTAAGTCAAAGCCATACCTGGAGTACATGATATGAAACATGTGTTTATTGTTACAAACTAATAATTTTTCCCGAAGATTGACCCTCATCCGGGAATCTGTTTTGCGTCTTAAATTAGTGTATAATTGTTCTCTTTATAGAAAACTGGCAGTCGGGCTTAAAACACTTGAGACGTCAAGTTAAATATGTTGTGACCAGTTTGAGTTTGAAATTTAATTTTATTGAATTTCAAGTGATTCTTTTCCCTGGAAATACATAAGTGCTCCTACAAAATTCTTGGACTAAGACATTCACTGGAATTTATACGAAATTCAAAACTGGAATAATATTTTCTGTGATTCAGCAAGAAACTATTGACACAACAGCACTTCGCTGACTACAACAGACGTCATCGCCTTCCATTTTGGATTTCATCGGGATTCGAACTCAGTTTCATTCAAGACTTTTTTTCCTAGGACTTCTATTTTTTAATTCTTGGATTATTTTTGGATTTGATTCGTAAAACCGTAAGTTCTTTTTCTTATTTTTGACTTGGTATTCTAGGGAAATAAATTATTTGTTAAATCTTACAAACCTTGTTGTCTTCACTCTTTTCTGTTACTTTTTGGAAGAGCCTAGACTTGTAACAATGTAATATTAACCAGTATTTAATTTTTTCAAGAAATCTACTGATAATTTCATGGCATATTAATGTGTGATATAGTCTTAAACAAATATTAAAAAAATTAAATGTTACTTATGCTAGAAGTAAACTTAGTGGGTGATTTTCAGTGGGTGGTAGTGATGGTTGTGTAAGAATCTATGTGCATGGATCAGTGTTTTCTGTCATAGTTCATTTCACATAGCACTGAGAATTTTAACCTATTTTACAAAAATTATTTTCATTAAACAGATGAATTGCATTTGCAAATAGTACATATAGGAATGACATGTTGCTTGCAGAAGTGTGCATATATATATATATATATATATATATATATATATATATATATATATATATATATATATACACACACACAATGTTGCTATGCAGTATGCATGTATATAAAAATACAATGTTGCCATGTAGTATGCATGTGTCTAAAATACAATGTTGCTATGTATTATACATGTATATAAAAATACAATGTTGCGTAAAGCTGTTGGTTTGATAATAAAGGAACAATGTATACAAAGCAGTCTACCAAATGCTAAGATCTGTATACCAGTCATACAAGATTACACAAATCTACCAAATACTAAAATCTGTATACCAGTCATACAATATTACATAAGTCTGCCAAATACTTAAATCTTTATATCAGTCATACATATAGAATCTATGTTGGGGTTTGGACCGAGACAAGCAAATCCCAGTCAAGGGGTTACATTATTTGTCTCCCCACAAGGCTTGCCGAGTGGGGAGACATATAATGTAACCCCGCGACTGGGATTTCCTTGTCTCGGTCCAAACCCCAACGTAGATTATTTTTCTCACTAAATATTTTCCTTTAAAGTAAAAAGAACTCTTCACTAGTTTAATATAGTTTACGTCCAAATGTTTACGTGCGGCTCATTAATACAAATATGTTAATGAGGGCTGTGGTGTGACCGTTGCATCCGAAGTACACAGCTTATACGCGTGAGCAAAGAAAAATAACAACATAAAACTTTGCATAGTAATG
>JAECUM010035910.1:17500-34763 GCA_016617855.1 Megalonaias nervosa
ATTAGTACGTATTACTATAATATAGCCCACCATTCAAATTTATTAATTTGTGTTTAATATTATATCATAAGACGTAACAAGCTGTTCTGCCCATCCAATCATAGTAGCTCTCATTCTCAGCGATAAAATACAAATTATCGATTGCTAATATTGCTTGTAATTAACGCATTGAATTTCTTTACTCTTAGTCCCTACATCTCACGTTAGGCTCGTGTAACTATGTAATCATTTGTTTGTTTTCCACGTAGAATACACGGTTCTCAATGTATTCTACTTCGATTTCGAAGATAATTAGAAAACTCGTGTACGCATTACGTTATCTCCCCAGTATTGTGTTACGTCAATGTCAGAAACGATTATGTCGATAAATCGATAAACTATTCTCTTGTGACTGGATATGAACTGCAGTAGCACTTGCCGACTAAACTTCAAGGTCACGTGTAGAAGCCACGGTGGCTAAGTCGTTAGCGTGCAAGATTTTAATATTAAATATTAATAACAAGCTTTGCTTATTGATTTCGGGCACCAGGATTTTTTTATGCAACCTGATACTTATCAAACATTTATTGCAACGTAATTACAACAATGTCAGATAAATGTGAGAACTGTGAATAGAAATTTTGGGCCATTATTTTTGTGCTGAACCAGTTCAAACTATTAACAGAAATGACAACCTCTTATGAATGTTTAACGATGATTAACAGCTATATATGTAATTGAGATTGGAACACCTGCTGTTTGGGGTTTAAATATTTCATTTCTATTTTCCTAACGATCCATCCTATTTGCGGCGAAAATCTTTCTTCCACTACAATTCCAGGAACCTTTGACGTGGGGACGTCATGATTACTATTGCTAATGGTCAGTGTTTGAGACTGCTGAAAGTCATACATCAAGCAATAAAATAAGAAACAGAATAATAATAATAATAATAATAATAATAATAATAATAATTATTATTATTATTATTATTATTATTATTATTATAACAACACAACTCTCCCAGCACCTATCTACTGACCACTAAAATATCTGAGGATAACAAAGCAAGAGCAAGGCAAGGATGACCTGCTTTTACGGTAATAACTGAACTTGGAGTAATTGTGTATATAAGTCAGTTCAAGAACTTAAATGCAGAGAACTTTGAGTGATAAAAACACTGATCAGTGGAATATCAGAGGTGGTTTTTTTTTGTTTGTTTTGTTTTCTTGAGGACTGTGTTTATTTATTTGTTTTCATGGGAGAATGACTTGATTTTTAGCAAAATGTAAAATGTCTAACTTTTTGGGTCAACTTTTTGAGTTTCACACGATTTATTCTGAATCAGTTCTTTGATTAGTCACGAGTGTTAATTTCTTCTTGCATTGTTATGCAATACTGTTTGTTGTACATGATCAAACTCATTCGTTTCAAATCATTATTAATTAATTTACAATCAAATTTTAAACCATAGTGTCTTAACAAATACTTTGAGGTTTTCGCTAGGGCATACTTCTTCTCAAACGATAGGTTTCAAATTTTAATGTGGGTTGGTGTTTTACGGCACAACGATACAACAGGGTAATTTATTGCTCATGCAATGGAGAAGTCCTTTTGTGTTAAAGACACCAGACTTGCAGTTTGGTGCTAATATACTATTAGAGCAAGGCACATGCCCTATTAACAGTACTGAGTTGGTCCATGATGATAAATGAAAGTATTGATAGCGTTCTTCAAAGACCAACATTTTACTTATAGCAATCATACACGATTTTTAAAGTTTTCTTTAGCATCATCTTTCGCTGAATCCTGAGGAGTCCATGAAGCCCGAAACCGGCAAATGTTGATATCAGAAGAAGAAAAAAAATGTACAATCACAGTTCTTACAACCCAACCCCCTCTACTTAAAAAAGTTTTAAATTTTCAGATGTAGTTTGAAGTTTCCCAAGCTGAAATCTCCGATTCCGTACGCTTGGTTTACTTATCTTTAGTGCAACTGGATTGCATAGTTTTATTAAAGTCAATACACAAACGATGATAAGTCTAGATTCATTCGTTTTGGATGCGGCCCGAAAGAAGGATAAGTATAACAGCACAACATGGCATCAGTGGCGCATTAAATCTGATACTGAAACATGGAAATAGTGGACTATAAGAGGTTTCTGGCCCAAAACCCTAGTTCGTATTGGACGACAACATAATTCTCCCCCCCCCCACTGGCCCCCCCCCTCCTCAAGTTAGTCTAAACAAATATGAAAACAAACTTTGTTGAGGCAACAAAATTTATTTCATATTTTTCATTGAATCGTCGCTGTCGTCAAATAAAATAGGGTTTGATCCAGAAACACCCTTCATAGTCCACTACTTACATATTTCACACAAAATTTTACTATGTAATTGCTAGCAATTTTTATATCTGATATTTCACACAAAATTGTAAGAGATATCTCGAGATATTTTTAAAGTCTCAGCTTTTACTATGATATAACTCTCATCATCATGACAGAACAAGTACATATTTATTTTACCGCTGATAAGAGAATCGGGTTCTAACATTTTGATTAAGTTTCCATGAGAAACCATTGTCTTATTAACGTAAAATTTTTTTAGCTTATCATCTACTGTAGTTTTTGTGTATTTATTTCGCGATATTGGATTATAAAGATTGTCAATAGTTTTAGCGAGCTCTTTTGTAATCATAGCAAGTTCATCGAAATATTCTGAATAATCATTACAAACCAGAGACAACTTTATTTTGTTTCTATTTTTGAAGCACGTGCTATACTTCTCGTTGTTAAGCACAATCGTCATATACTTACTATGGAAGAGATATTCTCTTCATCTTTAACGTGGTATCTTCCACTGTAATATTTTCCATTGTATTTCATATTTCACACAAAATGTACCGAATACTGTTTCTCATATTGTACAACTCTGTTTGGTATAATATCAGCAATAAAATGGTCTTTGACTCGTAGTTCTTGTATCAGATCTAGCATAATAAACTTCTCACCTCGGAGATAAGCTCGAAGTTGATTCAATATTTTATTATAAGTCGCTGTTGCTATCTTACAAGAAGCGTTCTTATACTCATATTTTGGCTCTATTCTTTTATTTATTGTCGATAACGTAATACCTGCTCCAGATACTATCAGCAATAATGGATTTGCTGTTCCTCCTGCTGATGCTATTCATGTTGTTGCTAACACAATTGGAACAAAGTTTAGCATGCTTATGATTCTGCTATAATATTTTCTGGTGCGTTTGATACAATAAAGTTTTTATGACAGTACCTGTAATATTTGATCAGTTCGTCTCTATCGTTGTCTTGTAGACCTGATGAAATATGATTGAAGTCGATTATTTCTTCTTTTATTTTTTCTCATTATGAAACTGTTTCGGTAATTATTTCACTTGCCGTAGTAAAAATATTTTCAGCTGAAGCTTTATCGATCAGAGCAGTATATTTTTTTATTGACAGGATCGGCAAGAAACTCTCTATACTTATCATAGACGTCGGATGAGATATCATCATATCTGATATCTGTTAAGGACGAGGATGAAAATGAAGGATCAAAATGTGTTGGCATTTCAGTAATATCATTGACTCTATCATGACAAATATCTTCTGTTTCGTCGATATAACTAACAACATAAGATAACTGACCCAATTTAAAATTTTTAAGTAATAGAAGCTGCCTGAGAAGTGCATATACTGTTGCAAAACTTAAAAGACCACGAATATTAGCTTGCTCTATACTTATGTCACTGGCAGGAAGGTTTAGGTATCCGGCAATCAGCTCTTTGATATTTTTGTATTTTGCTTCTCTCAGTAACATTCCAGCTTCTTTTGTATAGTTTTTCAACACAATTTGTTTAGAACTATTATGAATTTCGTATCTTTATCAATAATGGGTTTTAGTTATAATATCGTCAAGCTGTTACTAAAATATCTCTCGTTCGACATCATCATATAACTCAATTCTAGACTCAATTTCTGATACTGTGTTTAGAACAGCATTAATGTGATATACGTCATACTTTTCTTTATTGCCGGTGAGAGAGTCTGTCAAAACTAGATATGCTGTTGTATATTTTCTAACAGCGTCTTTTTGTCATAGTAATCCATGCCTAGTACACGAAATACTAGATATTTAGCAAATGTGTCTTTGAGTTTACGATTTTTAAGAAACTTGTGTTTCCTTGTTTCAGGTTGTAGATGGTGTTCTTATAATTATTTGTTATTTTTTTCTTGTTTACTTCCTCAAGGATATTTTGTTTTTCTCTTCGTTCTCTAATCTGCTTACTAAATAATAGATCTTTTTCTCTCATTTTTTGTAAAACCTCAGCTTGTGCTTCAGGATCACCAATTCGCTCAACAGTATCCTTAGCAATTTTCTTTTGTCCTTCTTCGAGTAGTCCTCGCAAACCTTTTTCTTTTAGTTTTTCTAGATCTTCCGGTAATACTTTATCAACACCTGGTAGCTTGCCAAGTGCAGATTCGGGGATAGCCTTAAAGAGTCTAGCAGTTTCTTCTGCGGTTTATTGTTGTCCAGCACGCTCTTATTCAACATTTTTCTTAAACGCAGTTCTTGTAGCAGCATATTTCTTTAGAAGATTTATTCGCTCCTTGTCGATTATTATGAATAACACATTAATTTTATACTTCTTCGCAATCTAAAAACTTATCAATTCCGCATTGAAACATGTGCTTGGTATCTTTGGCAAGTTTATCAAAAAAGAAAAAACTGTGATTCACAAATTTGTCTCTGGAAACATCACCGCATCGTTCTCGTGATATGTTCTGCACGTCAATGTTGTCAAGTCCGTTAAACAATATAAAACAACCCGTATTTCTTCTGATAAAACGATCAACGTTATAAAAACCTTGGGCAAGATAAATTGCATTATATCTTCTGTTTCTAGACAATGAAAAGTAAGATTTGATCATGTCCATTTCAGCATTGCTCAACGGGATGTCATCAAAAACGATAATCTTATGTTCGTCCGAGTCTAGCTCGGCAACAGGAACAAGATCTTCAGGTGTCCTTATAACAAATATATCTTCCCCGGCACCAAGTTCATTTTTTCAGTTTTTCATTGTACTCGTTGTAAAATAATCACGATTTTGTCTGACGATTACAATAAAAATGTCTATAAAAATTATCTTGAACTTGCCGATGAGATAACCGTAGACGACTCCTCAAAGGAGTTCGAGTATATTGAATATCTTGACGACAACTCTAATGAGCCTAACAAGAAGGATATCAGAACATTTAATACTCGAGATGAAGATGTGTTTTGTTTTCCTCATAAAGCCGTTCTTGAAGCACAAGGAAGTATAATGATAACAACTAATCCTCCAGTCGCGATTGCTGCTGCTGATAATATATCACTAATTAACAACGGTTGGAGTTTATTGAAAAGCGCAAGAAATAAGATCGCAAATCAAACAGTCGAAGATATTTCTATGAACTTGCCGATAGCAAGTACTATTCTTAACATTGTGTCGTTCAGCGATGATTATTCGAGATCTATTGCAACAAATATGCTATGGTTCAAAGATACCGGAACTGGAGATGCTATTTCAAATGAGTTTAAAACCGGCACTGATGATGATGTTGCAGAACAAAATGGACTTATTCTAACACCAGGTGGCGCTAATGCAGCAGCACAACATACAGTAGGAGCACTTACAGCAGATGCGGCTGGCGGAGCTATTGTTGCAGCGGCAATAAGAAGTGCCCTCGGTAATGTTAGGCGACCAAATTATAACGAGGGATATGCTAAATGAAAAGCGTTTGCAGAACTATAAAAAAAATTACGATGATGCTTCCGTTAAGTACAATATTTGTGTTTTGCCGCGACTACAACAAAGTATTTTGTGGTATCAAACATACGCTTATACTTGACAGAGCTGATCAGAACGATTGACGATTGTCTGTCGCGAGTTGGTGGTGCTGATCACCAATTTATAATTTCACGATTGGCGTTATGGATACCACGAGTTGTATTATCTGTTTCAAATTTGATAGAACTTGAGACAATGTTATCCGCGTACAGTAGAACATATATGTTGAACATCATAAGGTTTATCAAATTGCAGTGGCAAATTCAACCGATATCACATTGCGAATAACAACAGCGCCTAGCAAACAGTTGCCGAGACATATTTTTTGTGTTTCAACGGCAGGAAAGACGTGGAACTCAAGAACAAAACAATTCTGTTTTTGATAGCGCTGACGTAAGGCGAATATTCGTCAGAATAAACTCTAGGCAATATCCTGACCTAGCGATCGAATGTAACTTTACAAATAATAATACCAGAAACTTTTCTCGTGCGTATATGTACCTGATGGAGGCGATGCAAAAGTATCAGGACTCTGATTCTGGATCTCAGACATCAGTAGAAAAGTTCCGATCTCTTTACCCAATATTTCATTTCGATGTGTCAAAGCACAGCCCACGAGCTATTGGATCAACCGCTGATATATTGAGGTATACTCAATGCGAACTCGTGGAAGTCGGCGCCGAGGACTGATGCTACCGGGAACCAGAAGATGAAATCGTCCTTTTTAAATAATTTTAAAATTGCTGATAAATTTAAAGATGGCAGCGGATTTATCGGAGTATTTTCAAAAGGTGAGTTAGCAAATAGATCACATAAAGATAGTCAAAGCTGTGCTATTAATATACAAGATTTCAGCAAGGGATCTGGAACGCATTGGGTAGCGCTTTACAACAGCAACTACTTTGACTCGTTCGGTCTTCCTCCGAGTGATGTTATCAAACAGTACATCTTAAAAAAATAGACTATAACTCCAACAAACTTCAGCCAGTTGGAACTTCGGCTTGTGGTTATTATTGTGTTATGTTTATCTTGCAGATGTCTGGATCCGACAGTGGATCTAAACACAACATTTTCTCAAAGTTTATTCTGCAATTTGACCTGTTTCCTAGTGTCAGCAATGACCGTAAAGCGGTACTTGGATCGCAAACGATCTTAACATTAATTTTGTCTGACATCAAGTATAAAAATGACAACATATGCAGAACCAAAACCAATAACACCATTGAAACAACAGAAACAACCGCTAATAACATAAAAATGCTTAAATGTATCTGTGATGTATATGGCAGGCGAAAGAGTATGTTTCTTAAACAGGATAAATCCGGTGATACAATCACTGGTGGTTGTGCAATGCAAACCCAGAGTGCTAGCACTCCGAAAATAACATCCGACGATAAAGTTATTTTAGTAAGCGACTAAAAATAAATTAAATGTAATTGCACTGATGTGAAGAAAGATCTGTACCTGGAACAAAATAAGATAGTTGCTTATTGCCAGCGTTGCAATCATAGAGCTGTCATCGGATCAGGATTGGATATACATAAAATTATTTGCAAATTACCAAAACCAAAGGGAGGTTGGACATTGCCAGGGCACAATTATACTGGTCCATGGAATCCACTTGATCAGCAACTCGATGAAAACGATAATCCGTTACCGGGACAAGAACCCTACAATGCAGTTGATGAAATTGGGTTGCGTCATATTTGTTAGCGTGATCACGTAATGATAAACTAAGATATGATCAGGTAATGCTTGACGAACTACGAGATATGAAACCGGATAATCTGCGAGAACGATTTGACAGAAAACTAGTACAAGGTATCATTGGAGCAAAATATAAACTTGGCGTTGGGATGCCTGGCAAGCTTGTGTCAAATTAGCAAGCACATGAGCTCCACAGACCTAAAAGAAAAAGTTTCTACGACTGAAGGTTGTCGCAAACGCAGTTGATGATATCTGAGCGATAGATCTCGCAGATATGCAGAACATTGCACAGTACAACGATAACAAACGGTATCTGTTTAACGTCATTGATGTCTTTAGCAAATATGCATTTAGTGTTCCTGTTGCTGATAAAACTAGATTGACGATAACAAATCCGCTGAAAGATATTAGTGTTAAGACGGAGCGAAAACCAAATAAAATTTGGACCTACCATGGATCAGAGTTTTTTAATAAGCTATTCGAGTAGTTTCTGAAACAAAGCAATATAAAAGAATATGTTACCGGTAACGAAGGAAAGAGTGTTGTTGTCGAACGCAAAAATCGAACGATAAAAGAAAAGATTTACAAACAGCTTACAGCAAACAACACCAACAGATATATTGATGATCTGCCAACGATGATAACAAATCACAATAAAAATAAACACAGTACGACAGGTATGTCACCGAACGATGCTATAAAAATCCGATTTTTGCAAACAAGAACATGTATCACAGACACAAGTTTAACACTGGTGATCGTGTTCCAATTTTATTAACAAAAAAACATTTGTAAAAGGTTTTACCTCGAACTAGTCCGAGGAAGTATTTGTAGTTGATAAGGTTCTCATGGCAATACCTGTAACATACAAGCTAAAAGATCTTGCAAAACGAAGATGTCATAGAAAGTTTTTGTGAGCAAGAACTTCAACTAATAACACAAGATATATTTGTTATCGAATGAATGATAAACAAAACGTGGTAATAAACGTTTGGTCAAATGGCGCGGTTACGGTGATAGTTTTAACAGTTGGATACCAGCTAGTTCGATCAAAGATCTTTGATTAGATCGCTAGGGATCCGATTAGATCGCCGTAGATCTTCTCATATTTAAGAAGAACAGACGTACATTTGACGGGTCTGCAGAACGGTGTCAGATGCCGTCTTCAATCTTCTGTCAAATCTGTCAACAATTTTAAAATCTTTACAAAGATGAAATCAAATTATATATTTTTTGACGACCATTAACTTCAAGTTGTCCAATACACATAAATGTCTTTAGCATCTCCCAAAATATCTGATGCTCTGTGACAGTAAAATCTGATTTTTGTATCTTTTTGGCAAGATGATATATTTGACATTATATCGACTCCAAGTGGTCCCACCTCCGAGATGCTGTGTATAATTCAGCCATCACTGCATACGGGAAGAAGGAGCGCAAAAATGCCGATTGGTATGAGGCCAACTGGGAGGAGATGGAGCCCGTGACTGAGACGAAGAGGAAAACACTGCGCCTTGCCCTAGTACACTACAAGCCCTCAGGACTGCCAGGAACAAAGCCCAGAAGACCGCAGGCAGCTGCGCCAACACCTACTGGCTGAACCTCTGCACCAGTATACAGAATCTGCCGACACCGGGGATGCAAGAGGCATGTACGAGGGTATCAAGAAGGCTACAGGCCCCCCACCTCTAAGACCGTCCCCCTCAAGTCCAAAACGGGCGAAGTCATCACAGACCAGGGGAAACAGCTGCAACGCTGAGTTGAGCATTATCTCGAGCTGTATGCAACCCAAAAACACCGCCTTGGACGCTATCCCAGATCTGCCAGTCATGGAGGAACTAGACACACCGCCCACCCTGGAAGAGCTCAGAAAAGCCATCGACTGCCTCACTTGTGGGACGGCCCCTGGGAGCGACGGCATCCCACCTGAAATCCTCAAGAGCGGGAAACCAGCACTGCTCCAGCCCCTGCACAAACTCCTCTGCCTCTGCTGGGAACAGGGACATATCCCCCAGGACATTCGAGACGCCAACATCGTCACTTTGTAGAAGAACAAAGGAGACCGTAGAGGCTACAACAACTACCGGGGCATCTCCCTCCTGAGCATCGTTGGAAAGGCTTTCGCCCGTGCCGCCCTGGCGCGCTTGCAGACCCTAGCCTCCCGCGACTACCCAAAGTCCTAGTGTGGCTTCCGAGCCGGCCGGCCAACTGTAGACATGATCATCTCAGTACGCCAGCTACAGGAGAAGTGTCGAGAGCAGCAGATGCCCCTCTACATCGCCTTCATAGTCCTGACTAAGACGTTTGACCTGGTCAGCCGGAGCGGACCCTTCAGGCTCCTGCAGAAGATCGACTGCCCCCACAACTGCTCGCGTCACGTCGTTCCACGAGAACATACACAGCACAGTGTGCTTTAATGGCGCAACATCGGAGGCCTTCCCAGTCATCAGCGGAGTCAAGGACGGCTGAGTCCTTGCGCCGACGCTTTTTGCCATGTTCTTCTCCATGCTCCTCCAGTATGCCTTCAAGGACAGCAGCGAGGTAGCGTACATCCACACCAGGGCTGACGGCAAGCTATTCAACATCTCCCGTCTCCGTGCTAAGACTAAAGTCACAGAGGTTCTCATCCGTGAATTGCTCTTCGCCAACGATGCAGCCTTGACATCACACACGGAAGATGGACTTCGGCAGTTGGTATGTCGCCTCTCCCACGCCTGCAAGGGATTTGGACTGACCATCAGTCTGAAGAAGACGAACGTCATTGATGCTCAGGTGAACGGCAGGATTGCCAAGGCATCAGCAGTTATGGCCAGACTGAACCAGAGGGTCTGGAACAACCCAAACCTCACTAGGAAGACCAAACTGCGTGTCTACCAGGCCTGCGTGCTCAGCACACTCCCCTACAGCAGCGAGGCATGATCCACCTACGCGAGCCACCAGAGGAAACTCAACAGCTTCCACCTGAGATGCCTGCGGAGTATTCTGCGCATCCAGTGGCAGGACAAAGTATTCAACACAGAGGTTCTGGAACGCGCCAGCATGAACAGCATGTTCTCCATTCTCAGCGAGAGGCGCCTTCGCTGGCTCGGCCACGTCAAGAGAATGGACCCAGGCTGGATTCCCAAGGACCTGCTATACGGCGGGATAGAAGAAGGCGCACGACTATGCAAAGATGTATGCAAGAAGGACGTCAAGGACTGGGAGAGCTGTGCTGACGATCGCTCCGCCTGGCGCCTTGCTGTCAGACAGGGTGTTCAGAAAGCCGAGAAAACGAGTAACACAAACCGCGCTGCAAAGAGAGCCAGGAGGAAGGCGAAACAACAACAGCCTCAACAAGTATCGACGTTCACCTGCAACAAATGCAACAGAGACTGTCACTTTAGGGTCGGACTCTTCAGCCACTCGCGAAGGTGCAGATAGGACACCCAACCGGAAGCTACACCATCGTCTCCCGAAGACGGACGGATGACGAAGCGGTATAGTGATTGCGCTGCAACATAAATTTGTTCATGCTGAGGTATAATACCTTGTTCATCGACAAGTTGATCATCAGGTACAGGAAACAAATATGTTTCTAGATCAAATGGTGATTGTTCTACATACTGATGCGATGTTGTCAGTCGATTACAATCTTCAATATTATCTAGACCAGCTCGAAGATCAGATAATCGTTGAAACATATCATATTTTATCATCGACATTATATATAAAACTTTTGTCTAATAGAGAGTGATAAAAAATGTCAGACGAAAGGAGTATTGTCAGAGCTAAAATATTGAATATGAACCTGTTGCTTGACTCGGTTAAAGTTTTCATGAGCAATGATAAAACGGATCTCAAGCATGTTAATCTTATCGTTGGATGTGATCCTTACTCGGCATTTGAGGTACTGCTAACAGATTCCGAGGTATCAGAACTCGAAAAAGATTTATAAAATATTTGTTAGATATTACAGGGATACTATCATGAAATGGGCTCATTGTTGCTTGACCAGAGAAAATTTAAAAGACATTTTAAAAATAGATCTGTGATCAGCTAGCTGATCATAGAAGTTCAATTTTGTGTTAAATAGTTAAATAACATGGAACGGTTTATTACTTGTGCTAATGTTGTAAACACATATCAGATTGAAGAGGCTATAAGAAACATTTTTCGTGGTGATGTTAATGCGATGGCCCATTTCGAAATAGAACGAGAAAAAATAATCTTATTTTGCTTAACAACATTGAAGTCGATCGCATGCTGAAATATGGTAAGACAGAGAAGCGCTAAACAAATATGTCAACTGCTGCTTGACAGTGGTGTTGCCGCTATACTAATCGGCAAGTGATTAGTAACGAAAGAAGATTCTATCAAAAGTTGTTGTTGAGAAAGCTGATTTGTTAATACCATCAACGACATATTTGATTGATCGTGAGCAAATGTTAAAGTATTTTGATGCTGCTGTTATTGACGGAAATAGTGTTTCTTCTCCTGTTGTAGAGTTTGTTGCAAAAACAGATCTAGCGGGATTTTTAAAATTAACACCACCTCCTCTGCTGCGTCTTGTATTTTCCTGCTGTGACACAAGATCAAGGGTTTCGAGACGATAATCTTTTTTAATTCCGTTTTTATGATCGATAGCTAAGCTGCCAGGAATCAAACCATGAAAAACTTCAAAAATAAATCTGTGTGATTTATATAAAATTTGATTAGTATTAGCTCTTCGTACCATTAGCCGAAAATAACCATCTTTATCAACACTACCAATAATTTTTCTTGTTCGTATGTTTCTGACAACTCCTCCTCTGCTAGCCTCATACAAATCGTAGATCGGATGCTGTTTAAACTTCTCTTTCAAAGACAAATGTGCAACGTTATAATCGGTGACCTGATCATTGACATTGAATATCATCATTGAACAGTGTCCGGATGAAATCGTGCAAGAATATGTCAGTGTACTTTGCATCATCGCTGTCTTTACTTTTATCTTATAACCATCTGGTGTTATAATCCCGAACGAAGCTTTAGTTTTAAGATTAATAATAACTCCAAGTTCATTGCCGACGAACTAGTCATATTTTGGATGACACCAGAATATTTCCTGGCATCTTGCAAGACTATTGATTATGATAGGTTGCCGATATAAATTTGCCATCGTATACTATACATTTTTCAAATTTCTAATTAACAATTTCCTATCGTACTATTAGACAAATATAAAACACAATATTATATGATGTTGAAACTTGCAGATATCGCAAAACGAAGTTTGTTCGTGACTAAATATCAGTCAAAAAATTGCAACAGCATTTGCCGGATTTAACATCAGCTGGAGACTTGATAATCAACTTTTACAAAAACAAATTTCTCATCTACAAATATATTTCATCTACTTCAACCAACTGTTAAATCTGAGCTTGTGACGAACAAGGGTCTGAAGATTATTGTACAAGTTCATTTCCGTTTTTCAAAGATGAGTATATCATCAGTTCGGCAAGCTGATCAGATACAATCGTCTCACATGATCCTTACATTACATCGCTATCCCGCCGAGTTTTGATTGAAACAAATTTGATGTCATTGTCAGATGATATATTTCAAGAGATACGGAAATAATAGAAGAATACACAACAACCGGATCGGGTTGGCGATTCGATAAAATAGCAGAAATTCTATTTCACACAATGAAATACAATCCTCTTTAAGTTAGCTCATATGTCCATCTGCCAACTAAAATTAAAAACTCGAAATGTTGTATCAATGTCTAGAACAACGATAACAAATGTTTCCAGTGAGCGTTTCTATCGGCGTTGTTCCCGGTAGATAAGCACGCCGACAGAGTATCAAATTACATCTGTCATTCTAGCAGTCTAAACTTTAGCGGAATTGTATTTCCTGTTTCTGAGTATCAGATCCCAAAATTTGAGAAACATTTTACTTTTACCAGGTAGTATTAATGTTTATGGAGTTGATGATACACAATAGATTTATCCGAGATCGATCGAACCGCATCATATCTCGCGAGAACCAAACAATTAACAATAAATTTGCTGTTCTTCCAAAGCCATTGCGTGTAGATTAAAAACTTGAACGGATTAGTCGGTGGGCAGTATAACAAACACTAGGAAAAGAAATATTTCTGCCTCAGATGCTTGCACGGCTGTAAGTCGTAGCTGGTATTAGATCGTCATCTCGAGTATTATTCTAACGTACAACGAATATCTATGCCAGGTAAAGACGAAAATATATAACAGTTTACGAATTACAAACACAAGATGAAAGTTTCTTTTATAATCTACTACGATTTTGAGTCTATTCTGCTTCCTGTGCTAGGAGCAGAAAATAAAACTGACAAATCTTCTACAAAAAAGCGCAAGAACATGTTCCTTGTGGGGTCGCATACAAAGTTGTATGTGCTATTGATAAACGTTCATCAAAACCTGGTAAACTTTATCGGGGAGAAAATTCTGCTCTGTGGTTGTTGAAAAATTTCATTTGTGAGGTTGATGCCATCATGATGTGCCCGGCAGGATAACGAAAATGAAACCTTTAACCGTAAAACAGGAAGTGAATTTTCTTAAAAAGGTTGAGTGGCCTGATGCAGAGTTGCTGACTCGCTCGTGTACAAGATAAAATCTGATGATATTTAAAGGGAATTTTACAAATAACGGGATCTGTTTGATCTTTCAGATTATCCAACAAATAGCGGATATCACTGCGATGACAATAAAAAAAATAATAGGAAAGCTTAAAGATGAAGTTTCAATGAAATTATAACGGAGTTTATCGGATTACGTAGTAAAATGTATTGCTTAAAATTATATGATAATAAGGTCAAGAAATGAGCCAAGGGAATAAAAAGAAATGTGGTCGGTAAGGTAATAGGATTTGACAATTATAAGTCGCGTTAGATGTGTTTAGTGGTCATGTCGTAATAATGGCAATAAAATCAAATTGTCACAAAATTGAGACTGATGTCATAATAAAATCTGGTCTTTGCAATTTGGATGATAAACGATATTGTTCTGATGGCATTAATACATTCACGTTGGTATATAAAAATGTGATGCTACAGTGAATCTCTAGCAATTTGTGTGAAATATCAGATATAAAAATTGCTAGTAACTACATAGTAATATTTTGTGTGAAATACGATGATGATTAATAACATGTCCTCGAGTTGGTAATCGAATAATAAAATAAATTTTGTTGTCTCAGCAAAATTGTTTTCGTATTTTGTTTACACTAACATGAGGGGGGGGGGCTAATGAGGGGGCAAGAATCATATTGTCGGCAAGTACAAAATAGGGTTTTGGGCCAGAAAAACTCTTATATAAGATTACTCATGGATGATCTTGTAGGGTTTAACGTCATTTTGCAGCACATGATAGGCTATACATGGCGGCCAGTATGTTTGGTGGAGGAGGAACTCGAGTAGAACCACCAACCCACGGGAAAATACTGGCAAGTTTTCTCACTGACCCACGTTGGTCGAGTTAAGACTGGAACTTACGCGGACAGAGGTGAGATGTGCGAGTGGTCTGTAAAGTCGAGCGCCTTAGACCACTCTGCCAGCCAGTGCCCCACCGGAACATGGATAATACGATGTTGATACACTCCATCCAAGAATGCTGCGGATGCATTTTTATGTAAATATAATCTGTAATGGCTTCCCTCCAATTCTGCTTTTTAATAAAATGATTTATAACTTTAGGATTATATTGAATTCGGAACATTATTTAATTGCGCGAAATAATTACTCGTAATTGTTTTATTATTTCATTCTGTGATCTGAAGATATCCCTACGCGAGCACAGTAAGTTGTTTGCGGAGCTGAATGACTCTGTGGGGATGGCTATATGTTGTACTGTTGAGCACTTGTTACATGTTTTGCCAATCCGAATTCGGACAACGTTTGTTATGTATATCTATATCGAGTACCTATCTTTAGAAATGACTTGCATCTAGGTAATTCCAGAACCTTCTATTGTGTCTGTATAAGCAGCGGCTTTCTAAACAGGTATTGATTCCTGTTTCATTCCTGTTTAATATCACCTTTCCGAAATTTATGATCAGAATTTGCAGTTGTTTTCAGTTATAATTGGATGGGAATTATTTAAATAATTTATTGAAATTACTAAAGTGATCATTCACTGTTTGGATTTATACACACTACTAAATTAGATTACTGAGGATTCATTCAAAGACACTCTGGCGTACATCACTTCAGCACATTAGGACAAAGGCACTCTGGCGTACATCACTTCAGTACATTAGGACATTCAGGACTATTGGAATGCATTCAGAACATTCTATCCTGATGGACTTGTGATAGGACTTATTTGGGATTTAATTCACAATACTCTGCGTGTTTCCTATATTTTCACTTTGTAACTTAAAAAAAATAAAATTGTTCGTTGAGTTTACTTGAATGGTTGGTTTCACTTTCTTTCTGTTACTTATTAGAAGACCCAGAGTCGTAACACGTTTTATGAAAATAATACAACAAACTATTCAACCTTAACCATTTTTCTATAAACAAATGATATGTTACGCTCGTCCATTTAGGAAAATCGCTTGGAATTACTCAGAAACATGTATCACCCCAGAAGTACGAGTTTTCATGTTAATATTAAGCTTATTCTATTTTTAAAACAAAAAACATATTTTAGGTAATTACGAAGCAATTGCGTTTGTTTCATTCTAAAAAATTAATCTCTAGCTCTTTACTTCTATAAAAAGGGAAGTTGTTTGTTTATCATTAGCTTGTATTCTGCAATGAAGATGCATATGTCATTGTCTTGCCTATCGCTGTTTATACACGGCTCAATATTTTATATTAATGATGCTATACGTGTATCAAATCAATTACACAGAGTAGAACGTTGTCTGAAATATCGCAAAACCCATGGTAACCTATTTTCGTTTCGATCAAGTTTTGCATATATATATATGTGTGTGTGTGTGTGTGTGTGTGTGTGTGTGTGTGTGTGTGTGTGTGTGTTTAAGTAGACAAAGAGCTTACATGATCTGGGTTAATACATTTGGAATCATTTTGCTGTAAATACAAAAAAATGTTTGCTCATGTATGGTAAGGAATCTGTTTCAAAATCCCCATCAGGAAAAAAAAGTCCACACTCTTCTTGTTAAATGACATTAGAGTCAAACTGTAGTATTTGTATGTTCATTGTCTTGTACATATCCGCTAATGTATAATCTCTGAAGCATTAACATAAATGCAGCTCTTGTTCTTTTCAGGGTCGTGCAGGATTCTGAGAGGCAGAAATCATGAAATTCACATAAATTCCCGCGAGATTTTTGGGAATTTCAACAGCCAAATAACTTTTAAATCAGTTTTGGGTAATCTGATTTTATTAAAGTCAAAAATGTTTTTCATACGACGTATTCACGTATTTAAAACTTGTGGTTCCCGTCGAACACCAAATGTTACAAATGGCGATTGTTTTTGCATTAACTAGCCATAAATTTCCTTCCGTCAATGAATTTAATCCCAGAGATGCATCGTATGACTACCGTGTATTTGTGTATAGTAGTGCTTGTATCGTTGGATATTGCGGGTGAGACCAAAGTACAATAAGGAAAGCTTAATTGTGATCCCTAAATACAATAGGCGGTACCATGATAACATCCGTTTCAATCCTTATATTTATTCATTTATTATATATCAATGTTTAATTTAAACAATAGCATGTAATGAAATAATCTTTTTTAAAAACAAACAAA